>PVJO010007741.1:37682-79996 GCA_004026905.1 Hystrix cristata | reverse complement strand
GGGCGCAGAGAGTGCTGACGTCATCTCTGGATGAATCTACCGGAAGTTCATGACTGAATGGGCTATTAGGAGGGGGTTTATTTGAAGGAAGTGGGTCACTAAACACACGCCTTTGAAGATTGTATCTTTTCTCTGGGTGTCTCCTTTCTCTCTAATTTCTGACTGCTATGAGGTGAACATTTTCCTCCGCCATGCCACACAGTTCAGGCTCTCCCCAAGCCACAGCAGTGGAACTGGTTGACTACGGACCGGAACCTCTGAAACTGAGCCAAAATAAATGTTTTCCCCTTCGAGCTGATTTTTCTTGGGTATTTGGTCACAGTAATGAAAAGCTGCCTAACATGTCACCCAACCCTAGCCTGAATTCTTTAGAATCAGACTTAGCACAGGATTCAGGGACAAAGGTCATTGTCTTAAGTGGCTAGGACTCTTTCCTGGAGAAGTTAAAGAAAAAAAGCTAGCAAAAAACAGCCTACTGGGTGATAGAACAAAAATAGCTATATTTTTACCATACCAGGGCCAAAGTATGAATTTCCCAGAATACTGTGGCAGGGCACAAGTGCAGACTCTGGGGGGGGGGAAGCCTGGCCATGAGTCCCCTGGAATGGACTCATCAAAGCCACCCACTCAGCACAGAGAGACCCACAAAAAACTGAGGTGCTAAGGGAAATCAAAGCAGACAGTTAAAGGGTTTTGCTCCTGTCAAAAGAGTTGGAACTGAGTCTCCCAAAAACCCATTTCTAGGGACTCTGTTAGGATACCCAGATTACAAATTATAAAACCAAAGCAAAGAAGGGATAAGTAACTTTTCCAGGGACATATAGCACTAATACATCTGTGATTTGAATACAAGGACTCTGGCTCCAAAGTCTTAGCTTTCGGTTATTACTCTAAAGGACTCCACTGAAAAACAGACAAGTATTTATCAACACACAGGCCTCGCTGTCAATTTACAATTATCCCAGACACCAAAATTCCTGTGATACAAGCAGCAGGCTGTTTGTATCATTGAAAGCTCTAAAAGGTTCTCCATCGCTGCTCTAGAAAATTAAAATGGTCCAGTTGCCCAATCACGCCCAGCTAATAGCCAAGTAATTACCAAACACGAACAAGTGCAACAGGAGCCATATAAACTAAATTACCCAAGTTAAATAAATGACCCATAGACTCATTATTTAAATTAATGCTTATTGTTTCAAGCTACCAAGATTCTGAATAGTTCCTAGCAATAGATAATTGATGTTCTCCTAAGTCAAAAGTTCCTTCTACACTCGCCAAGGAAATCGGCAAGAACTCAGCACACAAGTGCTAAAAAGGGGTTGTCCAGAAAGTGACTCCCAGTGGTACCCTGGGAATCCAAGATCTGTTTACATACAAGATACAGGATCTATCTACTGTCCAAAAAACCAAATGTGCAGAGAGAGTTGTTGCAAGGAAGGGAATACCCTGCCCCATCATAAGTTTTAGACCATGATGGAAACTGAGTGATCCATGTATACTTCTACGCAGATTGAACAGATGGTCAGTTAGATAACTGGTCTCCAGTCCAATGTTTATATGGAGAACTTTAATTAATATTTCAAATATCAAACAGTCTAGCAGGATGTGCTTTATGTGGTGCTGTAGGTAAATTAGCACAGGTAGCCCTTCCGGAAACCATAAATTAATAAACTAAGAACCACAATCATTGTCCTAGTAATTCCAATTCTGAGAATTTACTCTAAGAAAAAAAATTTAAAGACATTTTAATTTTTTAATCATACAAATGTTCAGAGTCTCAAGGGCACACTGACGGGGCTGGGGATTTAGCTCAGTGGTTACAGTGCTTGCCTAGCAAGCAGAAGGTCCCGAGTTCAATCCCCAGCACCAAAAAAAAAAAAAAAATCAAGGGCACACTGATGTGGTTACACTACTGTGCAAGAACAGTCCGTTGCCACAGCCCATTGCCACTAACAGGGAACATTCCTATTCTCGGTTGATTCATAATATTCACTTTGATATTGTGTCATCTTTTAGTCAATAGTCAACTACAAATGAATGAGTGGAAGTCCAGTCTCCATGATCTGCTCCCTCTTTCTTACTTTATCCTAAGCCACTTTTCAAACCATATACCCCACGATCCTAACTCTATTCTGGTGGCCTCCTAGGAGGTCAAGGCCATAAGGCCCTCTACCCCAAACTCCATCCTGAAAGAAAAGAAGTGAAACTTTGTGTGGGCCCCTGGAGGAACAAGCTAAGGACATAAATGTGATGGATCATCATTAAATCCAAACATACAGCATAATGAAAATTTATTAAAATATTTCTTTTCCATTGCAGGTAAGAACAAAGAGGTAAGAAATATATATAATTGAGTTTTTAGCAATATTGTCCATGGAAAAAATTAGTGAATAACTTAATTCCCTGTCCATGGGAGAATTTTAAATACATTCTAAATAATTTTTTTCCCTGCCAGGTTTCCACATGGCTAGCTCCTTCTCATTATTCTTTAGCAAGATCTTCAGAAATCCCTCACCTGCCACCATCTCCCAACAGTTTATCACTATCCCATTTCTATATTTTATTTTATCATAGTTCTAATTACCCTCTAAATATTTTCTTTAAGAATTTATCTTTGTATTTATCACTGTCTTTTTCTATTAGGATGTACCCCCTACAAGGTCAAAGATTTTTATCTCTCTTATTTATGACAGAATCCACTATATTTAGAACAGAATCTGGCATAGAGGTACTTGAAAAACATGTGCTAATAAATTAATGAATATTTTGCAGGTATTAAACTCATAAAAAGATATAGTTTTCTGGAAGAAGAATCTGTTATAATTGCTTAAACATAATAGCACAGGTATAATTTCAACAGTGTTAAATTGTTTTGTACGTGAACCAAAGACAAAATTAAAGGAGCTTAATTTACTGAGGCAGAATAATTATGAATAATATTTCCTTCATTTTATTATGAGTTACTTTAATGCCATTGAAATATTGTTTATGAATTTTTAATCAACCAGTCTAATTTTGCTCATATGTATTAAATAACATGAAAGGACATCTTGGCTTTCCTGGTTTTTAAAAAAACTTATAGTCTGTACTATCAACTTAACTCTTTGAAATGCTCATAGAATAAATTAGACACAAGGCTTAAACTGCTAGCCTTAATAAATACATAACAAATTTTGGTGGAAATTAGCATATTTTTCTAAAAGGTGGATCTTAAAGTCTGAATTAATCATAGAAAAGTATTTGAGCTTGTAAATAGAGAAAATAGGAATACTGTCTTGCTTAAGAACCTTCACGGTTTTCCACAGCATGCCATGACTAGCTACAAAAGATTCTCTCCAGACAACCTGTCACGTCAGGGAGGAAGATGATACAACTGCATCATTCCTTACATCGATGCTCTGGGCTGCATTATGAAAATCATCTTGCTGGTTTGTCATTACTTGCTTCGGTGGACTTATTATTGTGGTCAGCTTGAGCAGGAAGGCCCAGCTGGACTGAGTTGGTGTGGTTCTGGTTGTAGAGGACCCACCTGAGGATTGTTGCTGACACAACATAAAGGAGAATGGGAGCAGAACATGGTAATCAGCTGTTTCCCAGGAGAGGCTCTGTTGCAACTAGTTCTCCTGAAGGGGACTCAGCTTTTCTCATCATGGGGGGGAGCTCGGGTCCTTGCTGTCCTTGGGGATGGCTGCTGTTTGCTTTGGGGGAGCTCTGGTCTTCATCTCTGCTGTGTCGTACCCTGGCTCCATTATAGATTTCTTCAGCCTTTTAATGGAGGCATGGACTTAGGTGAGACAGTGCTGTGGGCTCCGGGCCTTGATTGGATCTTTCAGGTCTCCAGTGCATAGATAAGACATTCTGCACTCTTCCTACTTTTGGCTTGTGTGTGTGAATGTTGTAATATGTAAATATCCTGTATTAAATCTGCTCTCTTGCAAACCATCGACTCTAGAAAGGTAACTAATACACCTGTTTACCTATCGTCATTATTGGACTTTATATAAACTCCATGATGACAGGAGAGTAGATATTCATAGATTTATTGAATTAAAAGATTTACTAATGTATGTTTGAGATTAAAACAATTTAGATGCTTAAATTTTGCAGAAAATTTGCTTTTCAGCAATTAAAAAATGTATCATTTACCCACACTGGATGGTACGCTCAAATATGACCCACAAGCATTTGAGGCAGTTTACAACAAAGAACTATAAAAAGGGAGGCGTGGTTATAGTCAAAAATTTTAAAGCTAAAGAAAATATAATTTGAATGTATAATCAAAACAAAGGAAGTTGCAGAAAAGAATTTCACCTCTCCAAACCAAAAATGGCAGCATTTTTGCTACAGTTGAACCTCAGATTTCACGTTGATGTTTCTGGTAGCCAAAGCAAAAAGAGGAGACATGGTCATCTAGAACTTTTACTTTTAATATCAAAGAATCAATTAGCCAGGGGAAGAATCAAATTATTTCCAGATCTTAAATATGAAGTAATACTGATTAATCATATGAATAATATGTTCAGTGGCATCTTTGGAACATAATACTTTAAGAAATATATTAAGTCATTTCTCAACTTCTACAATGAAAACACAGAATAATATATCAGCGACCACTCATAACAATTCATACTGAGACACTATTATCCAAAGACAGAGTTTTCTATCCCCTAAGCCAGAGGTGAGCAAGCTATGGATTCCAGGCCAAGTCTAGCACATTGTCTATTCTTGCAAATAAAGCCGTATTAGAAAACCACCACAGACATTCTCTTACTTAGTGTCTATGGCTTTTTTTCCCCATTCTACATGACAGTATTTGTAATTGCTACAGACCATGTGGCCCACAAAGTCTAAAATATTTACCATCTCATCGTTTACAGAAAAGTTTTGGTAATTTCTGCTTTAAACTGGATCTCTATTATTTTTTTATATAGCTTTAGATAAGAGGTACATAGCCAAGAGTTTGTTGATTTGAATAGGAATCTTAAAGTAGGCAAAATCATATAGAATTGTCAATTTTTGAAACCTTTTGCTGTGCAAAAGCTTTTTAACAAGATCAGGTCCCAGTTGTTGATTCTTTGTGCTATTTCCTGGGCAACTGGGGATTTGTTCATAAAGTCTTTGCCTACACCTATGTCTTCAAAAGTTCAACCTATTCTATCTTCCAATAGATTTAGTATTTCTGTTTTAATATTTAGATCTTTGATCCACTTTGATTTTAGCTTAGTGCATGGGGAAAGATACGGGTCTAGTTTTAACCTTCGGCATGTGGAAAGCCAGTTTTTCCAGCACCATTTATTAAAGAGACTGAGACCAGCTATTCCACTTCTTGGTATCGTCCCAAAAGAATTAAAATCATTGTACCGGAGGGATATATGTACACCCATGTTTATAGCAGCACAGTTTGTAATAACTAAATCGTGGAAGCAGCCCAAATGCCCATCAACAGCAGAATGGATTAAGAAAATGTGGTATTTTTATACAATGGAGTACTACTCTGCCATAAAGAATGATAAGCTTGAGATATTCCTAGGTAAATGGATGCATCTTGAGACTATACTCCTAAGTGAAATAAATCGGACACATATGTTTAAATACGGCATAGTTTCTCTGGTGTGAGAAACTGAAGTGTAAATAAAGACTAAAATGTATTATATTGGGGAAGGGAAGAAAATGTCCAAATGGGAAAGGGAACATGGGAAGGGGAAAGGAACAGAGGGACAAGAGAAATAAGAAATGGAAGGAAAAAATGGAAACAAATCTTTTGTAAATAGGGAGGGAGGAGGGGGTGAGGGGAGGGGAATGGGAAAAAGAGAAGCAACAAGATATATCATGTACAGGTACAAATCCCCAATGATGAATGTTATCACTATGTACATCGAAAATGTACCATTAAAATAAAATTTTTAAAAAAAGAAAGAAACCTTTTGATCTGTAAAAGTTCAATTTTCTAGTTCATTCTATCCCTTACATTGTAAAAATTAAAGACCCTAACAGGTTCTTTACTCATGGGTGCTAACATCGACATACAGGAGTGGAACGTGACATACTGTTGGGCAAAGCCGAATCTTTGTGAAGAAGGAATTTTAATCTCCCTGCAAAAAACCAGACCTCAATTCTACCCTTTGCTACTATTCCAAAGAACAAAAGGAGAAAATGCCAACCACACCCACATCAACCCAATTTAATGACAATCTATCCTCTAACAACTTGGTTTCTTCTGTTTATACTATATGATATAGTTGCACAAACAAATCAACAACAGTCCATAGAATCACCCCTGTACTGGGGACATAGTGGGTGTTCACTGTATACCTCTTTCATTAATGAACAGTACGTAAAATTGGTCATCAGATGTTGGATACAAATGTGGATAAGTCAGCCTGTGTGCTGAAAATGGTGCAGGTAGAAACAGCAGATGTTTCACATCAATTAAGCAGTCGATAATACAAGTTTCCTTCAGAATAAATCCACATACTTCTTAAATGTATAATCAATAGATGCTATAAATTCCCTACTATGTGCACACTGTGCCAGGGGTTATAGAAATATATATGGCTCAGTTCATTTAGGCAAATAACTTTAAATCTAGCTGGTGAAAGACATATTAAAAAGCTCACAAAGAGTGTCCTAATAAAGTGCTAAATGAATGAAAGTGTCCATTCTTTAAACATTTCATAGTGTGTTGAATTCATTCTCCATGAAATTCAAACAGGGAAAAGGTCAAGAAGTCCAGATTCCAGGCCTGACTGTGACATTTCCTAGCAAGAATGTAAATTATTTTATTTAATGCTGGCAAGCTTGTTTATTTTTCTGAATTGCACACTCTTCAGTTCCTGAGAAGCCTGGAATAGTGATCACACCACCACTAACAACTGGTGTTCTTTTGAGTGCTAGGTCTCAGTGAAGAGCTTCTGTGGGACTGTTTCAACAGATGTTGGCCTCAATTTGCATTTTTTAAGTTTTTTACAAATATTCTAAATATCTCAGTCCTTAAAAACTCCAAAGAGATCTGTGATAGATGTTAACACATTGAAAACCACCAGAGCCTCAACTTGTGTTTTGAGTTTGATTCATTTTTAAACGGATCTCAGAATACAGGCTTCTCCTGTAAGAGTATTCTGAGATTGCAAAGTAATCTACTAAAGACTTCTCATTCACAACTACTTTGCTGGGTTAATTAATTCGGATTTTTTTATCCTATGTAAACACACCTAAAAATACTAAGAGAAATTAGATCCTGAGGGTTACAAGACATCACAGGTGTCGAAGTAGCCCTAAATCCAAGCTTTTTGTTTGTTCGTTATATTTTGTTTTATTTTGTTGATATGGGGAGTGAACCCAGGGCCTTCACACTGAGCTACAGTCCCAGCTCCAGTCTTTTAAAAAAAAATTTTAATTTCACTTTGAGACAAGGATTCCCTAAATTGCCCAGCTGGGCTAAAATGTGCAATTCTCCTGCCTCGGCCTCTCAGGGTTTGTTCTGGGATTATCCTGCTACCACTCCCTGCTCCAAGTTTTTGTATTAATCAAAACACATCACTGGTTTCATTTATTGGCTTTATAATGAGCAAATTTATTTAATTTCAATGCATAAAGTAATCTTCACTAATAAATACCCTCTGCTTTTATATGGTAGAGTGCCATTTAATATTTTATTAAAGGAAGTTATTTCCACTAAGAATTTTTAAATTCACAAGAAAAGATTATCTGAAAAGCAGTTTACAATCAACAATGAAAATACAAAATTAGCTGTGTCCTGAGATTTTATAACAGCACAAACTCATGCTATGCACACCATATATAAAGCAACTCCCAGACTGTGCTTACTAGTTAAAAATAGTTTCTCTCCCCACTTGATTTGCACAACACCTGCAATTCAATCAGGATGTTTAGGGCGGGTCTGCACTTCCCTGTCAACATGTCACTTCTGGGCAGATGCCAACCTGTGAGAGATTGTCATCTTGAGACTGCTTCCCTTCTTGCAACATCTGTTGTACCATTGCCAAAAGCATCAACCTACATCCCCTTTGACTCACTCCCAGCCATTTCTTAACTCAAATAATCAACATTTAGTCCTACATCCAAATCTAGCTTCTTCCCTCCTTCACATTAGCAATCTACCTAAAACAATCTTTACTAACGTCATGGGGGCCTTTTTAAAGATATTTTTAATATCTTAAGGACTGAGCTACTCTGTATTTTTTTCTTTTTGCTTTGTTGTTGTTGTTTCTGCCAAAGAGGACTTTGTAAGATCTGGAGCTGCCAAAATGTCCATCATCTTAAGAGAACTCAGCTCCCTAAGCCATTTCTACACAGCAAGAAGGAAGTCATTTCTACCGCTACCCAGGGTGGTGTTTTTAACTGTTAACCTCGGTAGATGCTCCACATTACACGTCATCAAGAAAATGCAAATTGAAACAACACTGAGGTACTTACTGTATCACTACACACCTATTACAGTGACCAAACTCGGAAACACAACACCAAATGCTGCTCAGCACACGGAACGTCGACTCATCGGCCGACCGTGGGAACGCACAGTGGTACAGGCCCTGTGGAAGACAACTGCGCTGTTTCTGACCAAACTTCTTTCGTTCTGATCCAGCAATCACACACCGTTTCTACAGAGAAGGCTGCGTGCGGAAGTTTGGCATCCAGTCGTAACTGCCAAAACACAGGTGCAGTCAGTGTCCTTCAGCAGATGAATGGATAAACTCTGATACGTCCAGACAGCGGAATGTTATTCAGTGCCGAAAAGAAATTAGCTGTGAAGCCATGAAAACACGTGGAGGAAACTTTAATGTGTATTACTGGGTAAAAGAAGCCAATCTGAAGAAGCTACAGACTGCACGATTCTGACCTGATGACACTGGAAAAGGCAAAAGCATGGGATGCATGAGTGAATGAACAAACGAATAAATAAATAAATCAGTATTTGCCAAGGGTTAAGGAGGACGAAGGGAGGAATAAGCAGAGCCCCAAAAATGTGTGGCAATGAGAATGTTCTAGCCTGATGATTTATATAATTATGTATTTTTCCAGACACATGAAGAACAAGTGAAACCTGACGTCAAGGCTTTGTGTGATGGTATCAGTAAGGGCTCATCAGCTGTAACACACGTACCATTCTGGTGGTAGCCGTTGATACTGGAGGAAGGTGTACATGTGGAGGTGGAAGAGGGGAATATATGGGAAATCTCTGTGCCTCCCTCTCCCTTTTGCTGTGACTCTAACACTGCTCCAAGAACTTTTTTTTAAACTTTAAATAAAAACTGCTAACTTCCTCAATACATACCCACAGCAGCCTTCACATTCTTACAAGGGACTCCGGATTATGATCCAAACTGGGAGCCAATTCCTTAGTAAATCAAAATGTAGAAAGATAGCTCTGGCCACCAGGCAGTGACTCAATGTGTTCAAAGACAAACCCGAAGAGATACTACTGTTCAGGGTGTGCACAGTCTCCTGAAAAAGCAGTCTATGGAAAAGGAAGCCGTACTTACCTACACCTGGGTCTGAGTTCTGTGAGAAAGACTTTTTCCTCCCTCACCATTACATTTTTACTATCAGAGAAAATTTATTTTTACTACCAGAGAAAATTTATGATTGCTCGGATTGCTCAGAGAAGTTAAATATTTATACTCTCTTAGAAGTCTTAAGACCAAGAGGAAGCTGCAGCTGGCAGAAACAGTCTGCTGGAGTGATCAGTCGGCCTGGCTCAGACTGTGGCGGATGACGTTATTCAGTTTGGTGAATTATTTAGTCTTGGCTATGTGAAGGAGTAGAAATAGTAAATAGCTAAGTTCTGTCACGTTCATTTATTATTGAGGTTAAGATGGTATGAATAAAAAAAATCTATTCAGAGGATGATCTTCTGGTATGCAAAGGTTCATTGCATAGATAATATACAAATCAGATACAATGTTTCTCTTTAAATACATGGAAAACAATAAGAATAATATGAATAAGATAAGTCATAAAACTAAAGAATGAAGTGAAAACTCCTCACTGTGGCCTCCAGTACTCTTTCCAGGTTTATAACCTTTCCTCCCTCGATTTCTATTCTAGCCTCTCTGGACATATTTCAGTTCCTCAATGAAACTAGTTTCCTGCCTGCTTATGACTTTTTACCTGCCATTCCTTTTTCCGGAATTTGCTTTCTTAATGCTTCATAGAACTTAACCACAAAAGCAGGGAATTTTTCAAATCAAAATCTATTTTTAGCTGATACATAACAACATAAAAACCATACATCTTTATGAAGCACCATGTGATGTTTTGATTCCTGCATGTATTTTGCAATGCTTAAATCAAAGTAATCATACCTCTCTCCTTAAACATTTATCATTTCTTCATGGTAAAAATATTCAAAATATTTTCTTCTAGCTTTTTAAAATACACAGTGCATAATTGTCATCTATAGTCACCTACTGTGCAACAGCACATCAGAACCTCTTCTTGTCTAACTATGACTTCTACCCATTGCTCAATCTTTCCCATCCTTCCCTCCCACTACTGTCCCCAGCCACCATTCTGCTCATTTTATTTCACATAATAAGTAAGATATACAAGTAGTGACTTTTAAAGACAGAGGCTTAACAGCCTGAATCCCAGAACACCTTGAATTAATGGATGAAAGTGATTAGAATACAATTAAATGCTCAGTTATTACAGATCATTACTGTTGCGGTTGCCTTTGTTAGTCTTCTGTTCCCAGCTAAGACACTATCTCCCTACAGAAAGGAGCCTCCCCCGAACACTGAGTGTAGCGTTTCTCCTGCTACCCTTCTTTTTCCAAACCTGTCACTCTGTCACTTTACCCTCTTAGTTTCCTCACTGCAAACGAGAGTTGCTTTACAAGCAGCATTTTATAGAAAAGCTAAATCATAGAGGGACCAACTTTACCTTTAGTAGGCAAAAAAAAAGCTTTCTCTAATTTCCACAGATTAAAAAATATATATAATAAGCTTATCACAGTGATGGTGACGAAAGTCTGTACTTATTTTCAACCAAGTAGCATCACAGCATACGTGGAATGAGAGCACTGAGGTTTGTTCCTTCTAGGAAAAGGGGCCAGAATAAGTGAAGAGATGACTGTGTATAACATGACACTTTTCTTTGAGCAAGTCAGTGTAGTAATATTTCTTGGAGTCAGTGACTAGAAAGGTGATAAGACTATTTTCCACATTTTCAAATCTAAGACAATTATAATGAGTAATTTACATTAAATTTGTGTAAGAAGAAAGGGTTGAAAAGAAGAAGGTCTTGGGAATAATAGTCTAGCTTCCTCAGAGGCCATAATTTTTTATCCCTTCTAGAAAATTATGAAGTTTTTACTTCATGAAAATCACTCCCCAAAAATGTATGGGCTGAAAACATAAATATACTTCAGAAATTTTAGATAAACTCTTGTGCAATAAATGTAGTCAATAATTAAATACAGTGTTTAGCTCTGGACTTTTGAAATTTCTCCTTCCTGGAGACAAAAATCTGGAAGGCCAAATGAGAAAAGCCTTCAGTGTCCAAATTAGAAAAGTCCTAGTGTAGAACTGATGGTTGCTTTGACCCTCATCCAGTACGAACACTGAAATCTAATATTCCTTTTTCCTATCCTTTTATCAGGTTATTTCTTTACTCTTTCCTCCCTGTCTTTAGATCAAATGAAAAGAGAGGAAACATTGCCACTGTAAGGTGGATATGAATCCGAATATTTTGGAACAATCAGTTCTTTCGTCTTCTTCCAACACACATTCTCCAATCTAAAATTACCCTATTAGAGATGGTAAGAGTCCAGATCTCTAAATTTCCCTGACCGTGATCTCCTCACTGAATACTTTGCCAGTATGTCTCACCATTACAGCTCCAGACATCACAGGCAGCCAAACTCTTCCATTTTACAATCATTTTACAAACGAGAAACCTAAAGCCAAGAAAGAGTGAACAACTTCTCAGGTTTATTCCACATCAGCATAGAGGATGATATCAAAACTCATGACCGATCAATTTCTTGACTCACAGATGAAGTGAGAAATAAACTGCTCCATCTCGTGCTGGAAATAGCTATTAATTCTCAAGTGTGCTCTTATAAGGGCTCTTAGGATAACGAGCACCCTGGCACTTGCATAACCACTGGGAATGGGAGAAAGGGAAAGTTATGTCCTGTGAGGGCAGGTGGGAAGCCATTAAGAGAGACAGGACTGTTGGGATGCACAAAGGGCTAATCATGGCAGGTCGATGCACCAGCTGGGAAGAAACAGCATCCCTGAACCAACAGGTCTGACTCAGATCAACACCACCAACTTTGTCTTTGCAAAGGAA
This sequence comes from Hystrix cristata, assembly GCA_004026905.1. Lineage (NCBI taxonomy): Eukaryota > Metazoa > Chordata > Mammalia > Rodentia > Hystricidae > Hystrix > Hystrix cristata. The sequence goes on along the minus strand of PVJO010007741.1, from coordinate 67,678 downwards.
GGTTGGAACCACCATTGAATACACGAGCACTTGTTACACAAGTGATGCGTGTGTATATGTGTGCAGTTTTTTCAACATTCTCCACGTATAACATATTCTCCTAGTTTTGAATGTATTTTCTTGTTTAACTCTTATGACAATCCTAGGATAAGAACATCACTGTCTTCATTTTAGGACAGATAACAAAGCTTGGAAAAATTTATTTTCCCAAGATCACACATTATTGCATGGAGAAATCAACTGTCCAACTAGGTACTCCTGATCCTAAAGACTTGAGTACTGGTACTGAGCTTCCCTTAAGGAATAAAACTTCATATCCATGGAGAAAAATTGTGTGCCTGTCTTTATAACTGGCTTCACCCCGATGCCTTTTTGAGAGCATAGAATTTTTTGTTGTTATTGGTTTTCATATATATGTCTTCAAAGCATCGAAAATCCTGGTATTATAGCCAATAAATATGTATTTTATTTCTAGGTGAATGCTCACATTAGCAGCAGCTAGTTATGATTGATAATAATAACAATAGGACCTGATGGGGAAGTAGCAGCAGTAACATCTTTACTCCTACCACCACTCAAATGTTTCCAAAGATCATGAGCAAAGTTAATTGTACAAGACAGCTCTAAGATCTGCCTTAGACAAAGTTGGAGAAGGAGTCTATCAAAGAGTTCTGGAGTCAATATGCCCTATCTTGTTTTCATCATTGACCATGTAGCATGGAAGTTGAGTTAGTCAGCTTTCTACTACTGTAATAAAACACCTGAAATGATCTACTTAAAAAGAGGAAAGATTTATTTTGACTCATGGTTTTGAAGAGTTCAGTCCATGACTGACTGACTCATTTGCTTTGACAGAGACAGCCATTCACCTCCTGGATAGGGAAAGTGAAGAGAGAGACAGCAAGAAACTGATAGTCCACAATTCTCTTCAAGGGTACAGCCACAAAGGACTTATAAGTCCCTCTAGGCCTCACACCTTAAAGTTTCTACCATTTTCCAATAGCACCAATCTGAGGATCACGCCTTTAACTCACAGAACCTGGAGAAACATTCTAGATTCAAACTATAACAGAAGATAGTGGCTGTGCATTGTGTTATTATTGCCATCAAACAATTGCATATGCATTCTAGTCCTATTTCAGTCCTTCTCCCATTCCCACTATCACTATATTCTTCAGAATATAACCAGCATTCAGGACAGGAACCATTAATTCAGCTCTAAGATCAACAAATATGTTGAATTTCCTTGATCTGTCCTTATTAAATTTATCTACCACAATAAGTTATTTCAATCATAAATTAGTTCTTTATAAGCTTTCCTCACAAAGCCATTTCAGAAATTAGGGTATGTACATCATCTACTGTATTTTATTTTCTATGACTAGTATAGAAAGAAGAAATCACTAGCAATAGTATATCCCTCTCAAACTTTCTCGCCAACAGTTACTAAGCAGTCAAAAAATATTTACCACATACCAAATCCTATTAATATTTTCTATCAAAAAATTGCTGTATACCGAACTCTGTGAATTCAAAGTAATATAAGGAAAAGCCCCTGTTATTGTGTTTAAAATCTAGGTGGAGAGACAAAACACATCACCTCCCAAGATAAGCAACATAGGAACATCATGTGCGATCTCTGAATGAGGAACCAAGACTACAGAAGAGGAGCGGCGAGAGACAACAAACCTTTGCCTCATGTGATTGACGCAGTTTTCAGGAAGAAAAGGCCTGAGTTAGCAGGATTGGCTGACAAAATAACTACTTATTAACTACTTTTCATAATTACATTATGCTAGGTTTCTTCCCATACACTTGATAATCTTCTTAAGTCTCCTTTTCACTTCAATTGCCCCCTGAAAACCAGAACTCACTACGACACCTCCCTGTCCCGCACTTTGCTACATCTAATGAGTCAACAAGTCCTGATTTTCTTCACCAGTGAACCTCAAATACAATCACTTTTATCCATTTCCACTGCTAACACCCTAGCCATAAGACGACTGCAGCTGCCTCCTGCTTGTTCTCACATGGCTACTCTTGCTTCTTTCCAAACTCTTCTCCTCCTAGCTGTTGTCATTTGTGACTCTTCATCACCCTTAGAATAACGTAAACCTCTTTTAGTATGTGTGCGTGTTTCTGGTTCTTATTGGCTTTGCCTCACAGTCAACCAGTCTCTCCTGGAATGAACACCGACCTGCCCGGATCTATAGCTGTACAACTAACCAAATATTCCTGGCCTGAAACATTGTGGAATGTTCTCCCCCTTGACACTCACTTGGATGACTTCCCCTTCACCATTTTGTCTTATCATTGCACCTTAAATATCCTTGTATAAGAAAGTCTTCGAATACCCCGATCCAAATTACTAATCCTGCCCCCAGCACCACCGTTATATACTTTACGATTACATATTTAGGCTCCACAATAGCAGGAATCATGTGTGTCTTTTTTTCTATAACACTGTATAGTCCCCCAATCAACAACAAAATGAATAATTAGTCGGTTTCAGCATTCAAATTCATTTCTGTGTTTTCCACCAATACTGTTCTCAGTTTTCTGTTGTGTCAAAACAAGTATCATGCTGAAAATGTTCAATGAGTTTTTCAGCATCCAGAGATGAGGTGTATCTTCTCATCAGTAAATGTCACAAGCTCTTCTCCCTTCCCTCACGAGACTAAAGAATTTAAAACATAAAAATCTCCTGCTTAAAAAAACCTCGTGCTTCATGCAGCTCAAAAAGTGCTTTACTCCACGATTTCACTTTCTAAATGTCTTTCAAATTTTTTTATTCTTTCTGATTTTATTTCTAAACTTATTCTAAACATGCAGAGCTGAATCACAAATCAAGAAACATCTGCCTATTCAAGGGTAATCTCCAAAAGAAGAAAAGGTAAACCACCTGGAACCCTCAAGTAGGAAGAGACAGAAAAGAGAACTCACATTCTTAGAGACGTGGAGAGAATGAAGCCATAGTGGCCATCCTGGGAGGGGAGACTCTCTTGCTAGGTCGGTCTTCTGTCTCCAGGACGTCAGATACAGGTTCCTTCCCCCATAACCTAACTCTTAACCCTGTACCGAAAATAGCAATAGGTATAACAATTCCATGGAGAAAAGAGCTGGAAAAATCTTGCATCTATTCTAAAAATATACCCCAAAATTATCTCAAAAATTAAAATAATGGAAAATGAGTGGTATTTATATACATATGTATACATAAGTATACATATATATATAATTTCTCTGTTCTCCCTCCTCCCATAAGCCTTATGTAGAAATTATTACTATCAAGATCTAAGGAAACTAGGCCCAAAGAGATTATCATGGGTTAGATCTAGAATGTCCCCCCAAATTCTCATTTACTCCAAGGCAGGCTTTGGAAGGTGATTAGATCACGGAGGTACTACACTATCAGTACGTTAATCCACTAATGAGTTCACGAACTGAGTGTGCTGTTAGGAGGTGGGGCCTAGTTAGAGACAGGTCACTGGGGCTTCTGTAGAAGACTGGCCACACGTATGCTATTGAGAAATCCCTCTACAATTATATAGAGAGATTATTCAAAACCAACAAAACAAAAAGGATGAGTGAGGAAGTGATATAGTAATTCTCCCTTAGCCTTGGAAAATATGTTCCAGCACCCACAGTGGATATCTGAAATTGGGTTGTATTGAACTCTATTAATACTGTCTTTTTGGATGATGGTTTGCTAAAACCGAGGAGGAGAAGCCTTGGGTAAAGTTCGATTGCTATAGATGGAAAGAAGCCACACGGTAGGTGCTGAGAGGCTGAGTGGAGGAAGGAGGAATGAAAATTACAGCCTACGATGGGGGCCATGCCTGTGCAATGAGTGGATTTGCTCCATGGAACCTTGAAAGGGCTCAGACGCTGGAACCACAAGGCATCTCTACAAGCCAAAGCTGGGAACTAGACTGGTTAAAAACTTGTATGGAGCATTTAGATGCTCCCCGACCCTTCCCCAGACTGTAGCGTCAGCCTTCCCTTCCTCACCCTGGAAAAAGGACAGGAAGTTTAACCCCATGCTTAGAACCTGGAAGGCTCCAATCCAAACTCCAGGCTTGGCTGAGGCAGGCCAAGGGGCTGCCTAGGAGGTGAGAGGTGACTGAAACTCCACAGTGGATAGTAAGGATCCTTGAGCCCCTGCCCCAAGTCTGAAATTATATCCGCTAAGAAATAAACTATAAAATTATTCTCTGGGAAACAGAACAACCCAAGAGACAGACCCACAGATATTGACACTTGGAGCTCCCAGGAGGAAAGAGCTGGGGCTAGCACACGGAGCCTCTACGAGATTGCTAACACCCCAGTCCAGACTACACAGGGACAGGCAAGGATATGCGAACCTCCGAGGAAGTCCTCTCACATGACAGCACAATCAAAACAAATAAAAAAATGCAGGAGAGTGGATTGGACACAGAAGAAAGAGATCAGTGCAATAAGCAGGAAGGAGTGTCGGAGAAAAAATAAACTTAAATAAATACCTTTAGGAAAATGGAAGATGCTATATTTATAAAAGAAAACTAGTAGACTAAAATTTTAAATACATTATTTTAAATAAAAGGATTTTGTCATATTAACCTTTATACTATTTTGGGCATTTTAAATGTCCCTCACCATATTTTTTGAAAGATAAAAAGCTAAATAAGCCAAAATTGAAAGGCTTCATTACTAGTTAAAAAAAAAAAAAGAATTAATTTTCATATACTTCGATAAAACTTCAATAAGTAAAGAACAAGGACAAACAGAGCTCATACATCATATGAAAAATAATTTTAAAAAATACTTATTGAAATAAAAATGATAGGTTAAGTCAACAGAAAGTTTTAAAACAAAATCAAGGAATTTCCTAGCAAGAAAAATAAGAAGTTAAAAAATGAAAAGAGAAGAAAGAAAGAATATTTAAAATCTGAGCAATATGAGTCTCAAAAACACAGAGTAGTGCTTGAGAAAGATTGGAAGAAACAGACAGATAGACTTTTTGGAGCTGTGAAGCATAAAAGGGGAAAAGGAAGTTTGGAGGGAGAAAGGGATGTAAAAGTTATCAAGATTCAATATGTATATGTACCAATTCCCCCAAACAAATGTAATTATTATATATATATATCACAAACATACTAACAAAAATATAAATTTAAGAAAATAATAGAGCTGTACCTACCATCATGTTTCTCTTTCTTTTTTTTTGCAAAACTCTTTAAAATAGTTGTTCACTCTCAGTATTTGTAATTCCTTCCCTCCCCTCTCTTGACCCACCAATCTGGTTTTGACCCTCACCACTCCATTAACCATGTTTTTATCAAAACCAACCATAAGAAGGTCATTTCTAAGGCTTCATCTTATTTTCTTTATCAGTGCCACTTGACAGTGGAGATCTTTGCCTCTTCTTTGGAAAATTTTCCTTGCTTGGCTCACGGAACTTCATGTGTGCTTGCTTCTCCTTCTACCTCTGTAGCCAATTCCTCCCGGTACCTTTGGATGTTTCATTCTCATCCTGCGGGCCTCCCAACGTGGGCAGGGCCTCCGGACGCAATCCTTGGATTCCTTCTTTTTCCATCTACACTCTTTTCCAGGCTGTCTTGTCTAGACTTAGGGCCATGTGGTGAGCTTTATTGTTGGCTTCTCATGAACAATGGCACATACTTTCCTGGAGTAAGTAGACCTATGCGTCAAGCCACCAATTCACCTCTTGATTTGGATATTTTTATGGACATCTCATACTTGCAGTGCCCTATTCCAAACAGGTAACTTAGCCTTTTCACTCTTCTCCCTCATCCTCCAAAATAAAAATCTGCTCCCCTTGTTCTCCTTTCAGTTTTTGGCTTGCTTTTTCCCCCTTGGTGGTGGTACTGCAAACTGAACCCAGAGCCTTTACACTGAGCTATGTTCCTAGCCATTTTTACTTTTTATTTTGAGATAGGATCTCACTAAGTTGCTAAGTTGCTCAGGTTGGCCTCAAACTTGTCATCCCCCTGCCTCTCAGAGTGCTGGGACTACAGTGTGCACCACTATGCCCAGTTTGGCAACATCCTTTTTTAGACTCGGGGCAAAGCCTCGATGCCATCCTTGCTTTCTTTTTATCTCACATCCTGGATGTTATCCATCCACAAAGTATGACACTTTTACCTTCAAAACACATGGAATATGAAAGACTTCATCCATATTGCCCAAACCTTGCTGCCACCACTTGATACAAGCCACCATTACTTGTCTTGCTTTAGCAGCCTCTTAAAGAGTACCCTTGCTTCCACCTTTGCCCTCCTTCAGACTATTTCCAACATACCAGCTAACGTGATTCCACTAAGACAGAAGTCAGATCATGTTTCTCTCTGCTCACAACCCTCCAGTGGCTCCCTTCCTACATGCAGGCATTGTGTGACCTGAGACCCAGGTGCCTTTAACCTCATGCCCTCAACTCTTTCATTGCTTCCTTCACTATAGTCACATTGGTTTCTTCACTATTCTTTAAATGCATCTGTCCTTTGAACTTGATCTTTCTTCTGCCTGAAAATCTTTTCCCCAAAGATCTTCATTTCCTATAGTCTTTACTCAAACCTCACTTTTTCAGGGAAGACTTTATGAGCCACCATAGCTAATATTGCAACATTACATATACACACTATATTGTAACCCCATTCTTGACCATTTATTTAACACTATTAGCACCCAACCTACTTTTTTTTTCTTTTTTTTTCCAACCTACTTTTAATTGACCTATTTCACTTATCTATCACTACCACTAAAATGTACACATTCCATGAGGGCAGTATTCTTTGTCTTTGTATGCTGCATGCCAAGAACGTGAAAGAATGCATAAACATAACAAAGATATTTAAATGTGAATAAAGTAAAGAATAGAAAATTATCAAAGAAATAATTCAAGAAAATATCTTAGAATTTTAGAACTTGAGTTTAAAAATTGACACTAATACCATATTGATAAATAAGACCCAGACCAAGACCCAAAATTATGAAATCCAAAATGTGAAAGATTATTTTTCATTCTATATCAGTACGTGTTTGTAGTACATGTTTACATTCCTTGCAGGAAGTTGGCACATGTTCATAACACATCTTATTTCCTTTTTTCCATCCTCTTTCTCTTCCCGCCCTCCTCCTCCATCCATCTCTTGATCGCCTTCCTTTTGTTGTTTTTTGGGGGGTTGTGGTACATGTTTGCAATACATAGGTTTACATTCCTTGGGTGGAGTTGAAAGATTTTTAACAGCAGCAGTGTGGGTCATGAATAGTGACAGAGGAGACATGAAGGTGTGCATCTACGTCAGAGGGGAATCCAATATTTTAGAAAAAGAGTCAAGAGAACTAAATTCTGACTCTGTACCACAGTATTTTGAAATAATGTCTATATTTTAAAAATCAGAAAAACAATAGATACATAGATGGTACATAGATAATAGAAAGAGAAACACCAGAGCAATCTAAGAAGTGAATCTGGCTGTTCCTGAAGAACATCACACTCCACTACGAGGGGCAGAGCAAGGACAGCCTTGTAATATGGTTTTCATGCTCACCACCTTAAAAATTACAATTATGGAGCTGGAGGTTTGGCTCAGCGGTAGAGCACTTGCCAAATGTGAGGCCTTGGGTTCAGTCCACAACATCACAGAAAAAATTGGCAATTACACTCAAGCCAGAACAACTGTAAACCTTATACAGAAAAAACGAGATATGGTTTCTCAGCAGATGGCAGCCTCAGGAGCAGCCAGGTACACGGAAGACGAGCATATAAAGAGGAGCGGCTGGAAGTAAGCCTGGAAAGTTAGGCTGCCCGAAGTCTTTATGCTATGCCAATGACTTTGGACTTCACCCTGCAAGATTTGAAGTGTCAATGAAGAGTTTAAAGAAGAAGAGAGATGTGATCATATTTGTCTTTTGGGAAGAATGATCTGGGTACACAGCAGAAAATGCACTAAACAGAGAAGGCCTGTGCAGGCACAGGCAGATTCCCTTTAGGAAGCTAATGGGTACTTAAATACAATGCCCAGCCCCCCTCCAAAAAATAAATACATAAAAAAAACTTAAATAGAAGAAAGTCTGAACAAAGTATAGCAGAAACAGGGAAAAGAGACAACCTGTCAGTTGTCAAGGACCTGGGGACCGATCGAAATCCATTTCCATTATGAGCCGCAAGGGAGAAGTTAAGGATAAAAGAGAAGAAAGACCCAAGTGTCTCTCACAGAAATCAAACCCATGGCATTCCTCCTACCTACTAGTGTGAAACTCTGAAAAAGTGAGTTCTGTTCCTGTGACAAATCTATTATGCACCCAACCAACTCCCATTACTGTTACTTCTTGAATATTTTAAGTGAATATTTATAATGATCTCAATTGTGCTTTTCTAAATAACTAAGTGGGAGTAAGTTCCTGTGAAAAGAGACCTCTTACAGGAAGAAATATTCTTAAATGCTAACTCCTTCTTAGGTGACATTTCTTTCCAAAAATAATCTTGCTCTTACCCATACTAAGAGTGTTGTTTATGTCCTACTCATCTCACGGCGGATGTCAGTATTTCCCCCTCTTCTATAATCAGCAGTTTCTTCTTTCATTCCACCACGCACACTGCCAAAAAGTTTTTCTTCTAAATTCCATTTTAATCATGTTATTTGTTAACCAAAAATCTTCAGGATTTTTTCTTCCCTGTAGAGTAAAAAGGTGCATCCCACAAAGAGTGTGTTCTACATCATTATTACCATTAATCATCCTAACAATCTAGAGGGGAAAATATCACCATTGTCTTCATTTTAGAGACAAAAATTCCAAGGGGAAATAGCAATTGCTGAATCAAAATGAAAAACTTTTGTATTTTTTTCTCTTCTATTTAGTCTGTTAGCTAAACCTCCTCAAAATCTGCATGCTCTTCCTATTAATCTCTGTTGAAATGTTGTTTTTATGTGGAAAAGGGGTTGAACCCTGCTGGGATCCCTTCTGATGTTCATGGGTAGGCTGAAGGCATACGAACTCATTCAAATGGATATAAAATTTCCCTTTTATTTTTATGTGTTTTCAGAGGGGAATTTAAAGTATTTCTCAAATTCATAAAGGCACCTATAGCCTTAAAATATGAAGAATACTATTCTGCAGGAAAGCTGCTCCGGGGTGTCAGACTTCTCCCCACTACGCTCTGCTCCTCCTCTGGTTCTTTCCTTCAGCTTTTGAGAATTTCTCCACCCTTAAAAAGTCAGCTTTCTCTCCCCGACCAGAGGAACATCTCTCTTCCTCCATGTGTCCTTTGCTAGTCACAGTGGCCAATTTCACCTCTGAACTTTTTAGCACCCATGTCTTCATAACAAATCCAGTAATTAATGGCAGGGCACATTTTGGCATTGCTTGTGTTCTTGTAGACCTGGTTAGTACACAACTCTGTTTACTCGGTGGCTTACTTTCTCATCATCGAGGCACAATATCCAACACTCACAACTCTAAAACGGAAAGAGTTATTTTTGCACACAGTTAGTACAGGCTTTGGTTCACGGGCAGCTGGATCCAAGACAGGGCAGCATGGCAGAGGGGCATGGAAGAGGAGAAAGAGCTCATGACACACCAGGGGGAAGCAGAGAGAGGTTTCGAAGGAGGAAGGAAGGAAATAGGCCCTTCCAGGCCACGGCCCCAGTGACCCACTTCCTCTAGCCAGGCTTCACCTCCCACATCACATTTAGCTATAAACTCATCTATGGACCAATCCACAGGTAAGGGCTGTACAATCCAATTGCCTCTGCCAAGCCATACCTATGAGCTCATGAAGTTTGAGGGGGATGTCTAGATTGCAACCACAGCTTTACTTCACCAACTCTAATAACCTAGCATCTTAGACACCCTCATGCTCTCTATAGCGTATTTCCCAGAATTCTGCACGACATGGATGTTCAATAAATACTTGTTGATTTGATTTGAAACAAATTTCTTAGTTTTCATAAAAATGCAAGCGTTTTTCAAGTGTTTATTAAATGCCTACAAAATATCAGAACCTATCATGGAAGTGACAGATGGAAATACTCACTGTGCAAGGTAGTGAGAAAACCATTCAGCCAGGGCCCTGTACCCAGTAGGAAGAAGACTAGAGAGAAGATAACTGCCCAACAAAAGGATTGTCCACATCAGGAAGATGATGCCAATGAGGCTTTCCTTTGTGATATTAGACAAATCTCAAAATCTGTGTACTGGAGGCTGGGGATTTAGCTCAGTGGTTAGAACCTTGCCTAGCAAGCATAATGCCCTGAGTTTGATTCCCAGCACCAAAAGAAAAAAAAAGTGTACTGTACTTGTTTATAATCACTCAATGGATGCTTATAAAGTTTATTGTGAGACACCTGACACTAATAGACTGGAAACTTTTAAAGATTTTGTTTCCTTTTTGCAATAGTGAGTAGTGAATCCAGGCTCTTCACACTGATCTATAACCTCAGCTTTTTTGTTGTTTTTTTTTTTAAGATTGAGTTTCACTAAGTTTCCCAGGCTGGGCTCCAGGCTCAAACTTGGGCTCTTGCTTCTTCAGTCTCCCAGAGTGCTGGGACTACAGGTACGCATCAACATGTCCAACTATATATCACAGTTTTAAAGTTTCCTTAAACATGGACTTCCAAGAGTGCCATTTCAACTCTGAGGGCCACATCATCAGGTTGCTAGGTACATCTCATGCTAGTAGGAAAGAAGGTTGCACACTCTTTGCTTTCAAAATACTTTAAACATAGCTTGTGAAAATCAAAACAGTTAACCTGGATAAACAACATAATATACTGTAGAAGCCTAGGCAAAAAAAAAAAAAAAGCCTAATTATCTCAATAAGTTTACTATTCCATAATTATTGAATATTTCTAAATGATATCATGACATTTTTATTGTAAAAACAAGTTCCAAAATAATATTTGGTAGTGCTACACATGCTTTCGAGATCATATCTGACTAGAAATTCATCAAAAACACTACTTAAAAAGAAACAAACAAAAAACCCTACTGATTTTTCATATAAGAGAAACCATGTGATATTTAAGTTTGTGCATCTGATTTATGTAATTTAACATTATGGTTAAACATTCTCATATTGAGTCCATTTTCCTTACAAATTATTCGTTTACTCTTTACAGCAGAGTAGTACATACTCCATTGTGTATAAATATCACATTTTCTTTATCCATTCGTTTGTTAATGGCCATCTAGGCTGCATCTAAGATTTAGCTATTATGAGTTGTGCTGCCATAAACATAGACATGCATGTATCACTGTAATACAATGTCATTGGGAGCTAGACCTTTTGCAAAAGGGAAGGAGATTGGGAGGAGATGGGGAGAGGGAGGAGGGAGGAAAGGAGAAGGGGATGAAAAGAATTAAAATGTGTTACGGACATGTACCACCTCCCCACAATGAATGTAATCATTATGTACTGTAAACATGTACTAATGAAAATAAAAATTTTAAAAAGAAATAACTTTTAAAATATATTGTTGATGACACCTCTCGTATCAAAATGACCCTAAGATGAAACACAATGCTAAATTAACAGAGAACACATTAACTCTGACCAATACAGAAATTATCAGTGCTGAAGTTCACAGACAATTATAGTCAATGAGCTAATTTAAATTGTATTTAAGATTATATAATGTTTCAGAAAGTTCCCTGAAACAATGTTTCATTGTCTTAGAATCCAGAGCATATAATTAGAATAAATTCACTGGAAATAAGTGTTTCTGGTGGCCTCATGAGTTTTTAATTTATTATCTTTTGTTAAAATTACTTTTTCAGAAAATGTTTTTATGTTCTAAGTAGACTGTCATAAATAGTTTCCCTTTGGATAAAAGCAACTTTTGTTTTTCTTTTACATAGATTATTTTAAAAAGTGATAAATGTTCAATGTTTAAAAACTGTAATAAAAAAACAAAGAATATAAAATAAAATGTTTCCTTTCCTCTTCAATCCCATCTCACCATTGTAGCCCAAACACAGCTCCCAAGAACTCAGTATGGTTATCTTCTATTCTTAGATATGTTACCTATGTAAATACAAACATATATATATATATATGTATATATATGTATATATATATGTATGTATGTATATTCTTTTAGGGGATCATATTGAGTATATACTTTTTATCATTTTCTTTTTAGTATTAACAATATATCCTGGTCATCTTCTCAAATTAGTAGACTTAGAGCTATCCTATTTCTTTTAATGACTATACAGTATTACATTATTTAAAATACCTTAATTATCTAACTGGTTCCCTATTAATGGGCATTTCATTGATTTCTAATTACCTCTATTGCTTATAACAAAGCAGTAGCAACCATTATACACATACCTGTGGATGTTCACATAAATATTTTAAGGTAAATTTCTAGAACAGAATTTACTGTAAAATGGCCTGAACACTCATTTTAAATTTTAATACACTATTTCAAACTTGCCTTCCAAAATTATTGTGCCAATTTACAGTCCCACAAATAATATATGAGAGGGTCTTAATTCTATCTTTTTAAACACAAATCCAAAAGCATAGGTCAAAAATCTTCAAAGGTTGCCCACTTTGTAGAGGTTCATGGTCCCCCATTTTTCATTTCAGCCTAGTTTTTAAAAAAATATTATTGCTAATCAAATTAAATCAGGAGAGCCGTAATCCTTATACTAAAGAACTTTATATCCTAGAAAAAAATATACTTTTTTCTATAGCTATAACATTCCAAGAAAGTGTCATATTTCTAAGTTTCATGGTTTTGTTTATATATTTCACTTTCTTACCATTCATTTATTTGTTCATTCATTCATTCACGGCTACAAAGCTCTATGTGACCTGGTGTGTCTGGCTGCTTCTCCAACCTCATTGTTCCTTCTTTTTGTTCTATGACCCATCAAACACACTCCAATCTCATGGCCTTTGGACTCGCCATGCCCTCTGCTTGGAAATTTATCCCCAGGCAGCCATATAATTCACACTCTTCATCCATATCTCTCTTCAAATATTCCTTCTCCAGAGTCCCTCATCTAGAAGAACCTTTCCAAAACCTCTTCCTGACATTTTTCTACTTGACCTGTCATTACTATAAATTTTCTCTATCTTCTGACAATTGTAACAGTCCACACTTTTGAAATGTCATAACCATCTTATTAAGGAAACAAATCAATGAAATGTAGGCATTATAAAGATAATTTTTTGTTTGGTTTATGGCTATATCCAAGCGATTAGAATAGTCTAGTATACAGTAAGAGATCAGTATATGTTGAATAAATAAATAAATAAATAGTTCCAAAAATATTTTAAGCTTTATGTTGTCCCAAACATTCACACAGAATAGGAATCAGGTAAATAAAACTAATTGTGGAAGGTAAACATGTAGAAATAACTGTGCAGTGTGAAACACGTCATAATAGAAGTAAATTAGAGGGTGATCAGTCAGGAACAAAGGAGGGCGAGTAACCCCTGGGGCAAGCCGGGGAATCAGAGATTGCTTCAAAGAAAAGATATTATCCCTTGCTCCATCTTCACGTCAACTCAGATGTCACCCCTTCATGACACCACTTCTATCTGATTCCCCACATACATCAGCTCAGTCCTAGTCCACTGCTAAATATTAGTTCCTATGACCTAACCAGCTAAAGAAGATTTATCACTTCTCTGTATCGTCTTCATTCTTAGAATTGGTGGAGCACTTCACACATAGTATAGTCCCTTGGTGGCTGAATTCTCACCACTCATCTCTTTGCCCAGATGAATTTTTTACACAAAATTCACTGTCTAAATTGAAATATCCCTCAGTAAATGTGCACGGCACATGAGTGAAGATGCTCAGCCCACACAAGGTGGCAGGTAAGAGGACATGCTTCAACACATTCCCCAAATTCCTTTTGTTTAAACCTATTACAATCATCTTCCCTACAGTTTAAGAAAGATGTTACTTAAGTATAAAAGACTGTAAAGAAAGTAGATGAATGCAGTAAGTCTTTCAAGAATGCATCTGAGAGAAAATATAAATGTGTACACACAGTGAGAAGCTTAGTGGTGAATATGTTACCACTACCACATGATGATTTTTGAAACATCATTTTAAAGCTCCATCATGTTCCTCAACCACAATACACTGTTTTTTAATCAGAAAAATATATCACTATACTAGATTTGTAGTCATCACGATCCACTGTTAAACAGCATGTTAAAATAGAAGAAGGCATTGAATATCCTCAAAGATCAGGAAACAAGTAGGTGAGACTGGGTATAATGAAAGAATGGAATTTAAAAACAAGCCACCAAAATGTCAAATGTCAATGTTACCTAAAACCTAGGTATCAAAGATTCCCAAAGGTTCAAAGTAATAAGCCTGCAGTTCTAAGCCTAAATTCTGTTTCTGTCAACTACTTTTCACATTCTTTTTCTGAACATAAAGTAGTAGGATAATATCTACTTCACAGCATTCTAGAAAAATAAAATGAGACAAAGCAAAATTGCCTTGCAGGGTACGTTGGTGATAGGATGTGCTCAACTAGTTTAAATTCTTTTCTCTTCCTTCAGGGTCAATGCAATGAATATTAACTATGTTTACACAAGACATGTGCAATGGGGAAAGCAAACACACAATAGTTCAAATGATTTAAGAGTAAGCAAGAGTGCACAATTTGAAACTTTTGAATGAAGCACTTTTCACTAAGAGTGAGGTTGCAATTAAACATTTTACACCACAAGCAAATTTTCAGCAGCGAAAAACCTAGGCTCTTTAGGAAATAAGCACCATATTCACTTCAAAAAAGAAAGGAAAATGACAAAGATACAATGTATCCAATCACAGGATTTTCAATGGATATTGTGGAGGCAGGGGAAGCTGTATCTTTGAAAACCCCGAGGCCCTCAGGGAAATGTAGAAGAACTACGTGGTATGTAAATCACGAAGTAAAGATGATAAAGGAAATACTTTATGACTTGATGAGCTGTGCAACTGACCAAAGTACATACAAAGAAAGAAAACCTTGCAAAGGGGATATTTTTATAATAGTGCTCTCAGATGTTATTTTAGTGCTGTTGATTTATAGTAATAGCTTAGCGGCCTTTTTGCCTTCCAATACCTCTTCACCTTTGTCACCTCTAGATCAATGCACCATCTCAAAACACAGCAACTCATGCAGAGAGCTGACATACATAACATTGCTTTGATGGAGGATTTATGATAGTTTGGGTGGCAGCCTTACCCTGGATTACCTAGAAAACAAAGTCTCAGGCACAGACTAAGCATTAATACTTTGTAAGGGATGTGCAATACCAGTGCAGAATTGTGAGGAAAAGTGATGACAGGCAGTGAAGGGTCCGAAGCAACACAAGATGAAGTGTTATCACTTCACTTCAAATGTGTCTTGGAGTAGCCCGCTGCAAAGAAGGAAGCTGAAACTTCCTTTTCCAGTTCCTCCCCATCTCCTGACTCCCAGTGGACTTCCGGGTTTCATCAGCTGTCCCCATCACACAGGAAGACAGGTTCCTGCAGTACGGTGTTTCTCAAGTCCTGATGTTTTATCAAGACATGTAGCTGACAGGCTTGAAGCAGGAGAACAATGTAGCCCATGCAAGGGAGGTAGAAGAAAGAGTCAGCATACATATGACAGGCACCCTATATAGAAAAATCGTTCTCCAATTCGTCAATCTTAGGAAAGAAAATCACAGCAATACGTAGTGAAGTTTACAGGACACTGCTTTGGTTATTTGTTGCCAATTTGCAAAGTTTTTAGGAAGCAGCGCAAAGCAAAAATAATAGATTGTATTAAGGAAGTAGGATTTAGCGAACAATGAAAATATTTAAAAACCATTAGCTTCACAAGCACAGAACTGACACCTAAGGAACTCATGCCTGTTGGTGTTCGCCATTGATTATTAACTGAGGATAAAGAAGAGCATGAGTATTCAATACTAAACTTTAAAAGAAATATTGACTCATGTAAACAATAATAGACACGCTTACAGACTTGTATTCAAATCCATAGTTGTAAGCACTGCCACAGGTTATCAGGAGCTGTCTGTGCCAACAGGTACCAACTTCAAGCCTGCCATTTGTTGCTTTGTCTCCTTGTTTCATCTACGACCCCAAGTGGTGGTTCAGTCAGGCACAGTCTCATGTGGCAGGAAAGGAAGGCTGTCCCCCAGTCCCCTAGACCTGAATGAAGATAAACCTCGGGCATTTCTGTTCCATTTACTCTTCTCCAAGACAGTCTCTCCTCACCTTCATTCACCACCAAACAGCAAATGTGGCCACTGTGGCCGTGACCTCCATTTCTCTCCCCTCCTCTTCACACTAACCCCATTCAAGTACCCTTAAATCAGGAAATCAGTACATATATTTATATTGATTCGTTTACTTTGTCAAGTGTTATTTGAATTCATTATGCAACTTTAATATATTATTGTGTTGTTTCTCTACATTACAGTGCATGTCCATTACAGAAGAAAATTACAATTAATATCTGTTATGGTTTGTGTCTAGAGGTCCCCCCAAAGCCTCATGTGGTAAGAGATAGCTGGATCTAGAGTGTGTGATTACTAAATTAATCCTCTGATCGGTTTGGCATGGTTCTGCTGGGATCAAGAATGTGACTCTAAAATTAAGGGTATTAGGATTAAGGGTGGGAGTACTGCCCACCCTAAAGCCAGGTAACCTGGATAAAATATAAGATACAGGAAGACACTGGTTAGCAGCTTTGCTTGCATTCCTTGCCTACCTTGCTGACTTCTGCCTGTCTGCCATGCCACCCTGCCTCAGACCCAGCTGACTGTGGACTGAAACCTCTACAAACTGTGAGCCAAATAAACCTTTCTTCCCCTAACTTTGGGTGTCAGGTATTTTGTCCCAGCAACGAGGGAAAAGTAACTAAGACAATATCTGATACTGCACATTATTATTGTATTCTGCATTCAAACATATACACTAATGAATACACCATTATATAACAAGATTGTTGGTTTTATAAATGCTTTATCTCATAGCGAAAATCTGAGAGATTATTATAGAAGTATTTTAAATTGTTATGAGCATTATTAGGAGAAATGAGATGCACTGATATTGTGTAATTTTTCCTACTTAAGACAATGAAGTATAGGCTCTACTGAAAACAAAATGAACACATCAAACATGCATTTGATTGGAAGATGAAGGATGCCCATGTATGCGTAACTGTGACTTATATACCTATGTAGATTTACACGCACATGTTTATATGTGTGTATCCAGACATAAACATTACGAGTGCACTTACATGCATATGTAGGACTATACACATGTTTATGTGCGTGTAGTTATACATCTATTTTTCAGCATACTTGGGTGGAAAGAATCACAGTTTCTGAGACAGACTTAGCATTGAATTCCAACTCCCCCACCCTTGCTGGCTGACCCTCAATTTCTTAAGGAATAAAACAGCTATTCTACTTAACAGCTACCTCATAATTTTTCCACAAGGGTTAAAAGTAATAAAGTGTATAAATGCCCTAGCAATGAATAAGTCAAGCAGAAAGTTTAATGCTCAATTAATTTTAGCTTCTTCCTTCTCTACACTTAAGACTTTTTCCCACTAAACTGTGAATTCCTGAGTCCAGGATCATCTTCAAGTTCTCAGCACCTACCACATACCAAGCACTCAGTAAATGCCTGTTGAATACAAAGTCGTTATGATGAGGCCCGTTGAAAGCTAACATACTTGGCATAAAGTGTTTTTTAAGAGTTTTCTGATTTCCTTCCCATTATAGTACACTGACTTTTCATGTAGAAGTGTTATTTTAAGGGTGTGTGGGATCCGTTCAAGACAATATCACAGAGAAAAGTCTTCCATTTCTTGGACTTCTCAAATTTATTTTCTACCTGACAGTCATCTAAGTGGAAAGCAGAGCTCTTCATGGCAGTTTTATTGTGGAGTGGCAATTTCCACAACATCCCTTGGGAGATAATTTATCTGTTTTGTGTTTCTGTGGGAATAGAATAACATCAAACTTAAATACAGACTAGATCTTGGAGCTGAATGAAATTTTTCGGATTTAGTCTTTCCGATTTACTTATTGGGAAAAAAATCAGAGTTTTTTTGTGATTTCTCCCTCAAAATTTTGTTATCAGTTTTCATCATTGTATTTTCTAATCAGACTTTTTATTCCTTGCCTAGTCACTGGCCACTGGTGTAACTAGCTTTCCATTTTAATGCAGTACTTAAGAAAATAGGCAGAAGATGCCATTGAACCATCTTATGCTTCCCAAATTTAGGCCTTAATCTCAATTATACCCTTGCAAAGAAAAAAATATAACCTCTAGTAAATGTGAAACATCTGATCCTCATAGCTTCGAGATTGGCCAGACCACAATCAGCTAGAACGTCCTTTTACCTAATTTTAATTCCATTTGAGAATTACCCATGATAATTTGACCCAGGTCTCTTCATAAAGTAATGTCTTAGAGTTTACAATTTCATTAACCTCTTGTGATTAGGAAAGGGAGTATTTCAAGTCTCCCACTTGATTACTCTGACTGTGACAGTTTCCTTTGCCTGGATTAAGTTTGTCTAACTTGTACTTAACAAGGCAAATTCAGTGTGACCAATGCAACTGGATGCAATACCTTCCCAGAAAAAAATAGCATGAAAGACTTATTTTAAATCATTACCTGCATCAGACTGGCAGAATGTCGATTTTTAAAATCAAAACTACTGTGTAACAGATAAATAATCTTGAACAAATTCAAACAAAAAGATGAATTGAAAATCATTTAAAAAGTTACATGATACAGACTCCCCCAATGAAAAATAACAAAATTGAATCTTTTAAAATCTGACCTTGAAGTAATAAAGTGGGAAGTTTTAAATAATCTCTTCTCTAATCACCAGAGGTTAACCAAATTGCAAACTTGGAGATAATGTTGCTTTGTGAAGAGACCTGAGGCAAATTATCATAAAACTAAGTATAGAATGAAAATTATGTAGAAGCTGAGATAACATTTGAGTAAATTATTATGGATAATAGTATTTCTAAAAGTTACAAGGATTTTAAATGTGATATTGTTTTAATCATTAGCATGAGAAGAAATATTGGAAACATGGAATCCAACTACTGGAGTGATATTTAGAACTCTTCGTAGGTCTGAAAAAATTAGAATGTAATTTTCCTATCTTCCCTTAAATTTTGGAAAAAATAAATAAAATAATTTTTAAAGCTTTAGAACATAAAGTTCAGAAAATTTAAAGTTCATCCTCAAGTATTATGAAAAAAATCTTTTAAATTACAATTCTTAAAAAACAAAGACGATAACTTTTAAGAGGACAGGGTTATGTCTGTATTCTTTCTGACCTTATCTTTAACAAGTAAGCTGATGGGGTAATGCCAGCTCATATTATGTGTTTAATGAATACTTGTTGAATGTACAAATAATCACGTATAAGAGATTGCATTAGCTCACTAATAAATGCTCCCATCTGTTCAGGAAAGGTACAAGGCAAAAACACCCACAGCATATTAGCTGGGCCTCTCAATTACAAGGAAATGTATTACTAATGAAAATGGCCTTAAAGTAAAACAACAAAAGCCTGCTTCCATTGCTATTAAAAAGCTAAAATCTCCTGGCTTGAAATGCCAAATGTAGTATTTTTTTAGATTGCAGTTAATTTTCACTTTTCTCTATTGGTGGGATGAGAGAGAGAGAGAGAGAGAAAGAGAGAGAGAGGGAGAGGAAGGAAGAGAGAGAAATGAAACCATGAGTTATAAGATTAGAATCTCAGTTCTGCATTTACTACCACCTAGATGTGGGTTTCAGGAAGTAGCTGCCAACCAGATCATATTATCACTGTGGACAATCTGTCTATTTTATGGGGCTGATACTTTAGATTCAATCCCAGGGAATGGACTAAAATAGAAATGAGAGAAGAAAATAGCAATAGGTAGGCCACTGTGGAAGCTCTGATTATTGAGCCTGGTGCTGTGGCAGTCCACTGGAATCCCTGGATGGAGACTATTATTACAGAGTTTGGTAAAGACATAATACTGTACAAAAGACGAGACAAGAGATAGGAGACCACCTTCAGTTCTTACATTTTTCATAGTGCTTCAGAAAGTAACGACAAATTTATGATTATAAAGTCCTCTCATTTCTTTAAAGTTCCACCTTACTCTATTCTCCCAATGCATAAATTTAGGTAGATCAAGATTAAAGCATAATTAACAGGTGATATTTATAACAGAAACAATTATCTCCATCTGAGTCACATCAAGAGGCTTTAGGAAAACAAGTCAACTACCCTTAAAGATTAAGTTAAAAGTGCATCTACTAATACCCAGTGATCTGTTAAATATCTTTTTTGTACTTTCCCTGTATATTAACATTAAAAGGTTCGGGTATTCTGACTTCAAAACAATTGTTTGGAAAATTGAGAGTCCTGAACAGAAGTCTAAATTACTAACATAAAGAGCTTTGGCTGGTAGCTTCTCACACTGTTATTACACAATATCATGAAGTAACTCTCCTTAAAACCTCATCTCCGGCTAAAGTCTGAGTCACAAGTCAAAACACCAGTCTAAGGTCCTCGGCGCTCTGAGGCAATGTCTTTAGGACAGGATGTGCCGCTGCCTTGAGCTGACAGGTTACACACTGAGAGAGGGTTTTTTTTTATTTTTTTTTTCCATCTCTGTTGAAAACATCTCATTTGCTGCCAAACTATATGTAAGGGAAAGAGGCAAGGTCTGCCCTTAAAGGCTCCTGGGAGACTGAAACCAGAGAATAGCCGGACATACACACAGTATGAAAAGTCTAAATTAAACAATAGCTTTACAAGAGCACCTTCCCATGTGACTTTGAATCAGAGTAAAGGGAAGTTCACAAAAATCAAAGCAGTAAAAGGGATCTTTATTTGGAAAGTACTCGTTAACTAGGCAAAGCCAAGCTTTAAGAATTAGATCTGTGAGGAAAATCCTCGTGGCAATGAAACCAGGCCTTTGATTTCTACTGGCTCATAAAATAAATGATAATATCCATTTACAGTTCTACATTACCTTTCAGTTTACAAAGTGCTTTCCTATATATTATCGTATATTATCCCCACAACGTTCTTCCTAGGTACTGAGGCCTGACTGTTCCCTTTCACGGGTTAGGAAACTGAGGTTCAGTAAGCAGACAGGATTTCCTCCAGGTCACATAGTTATTAACAAGCAGACTCCAAACTGAAATTGTAGCCTCCATACTTCCACTTAGGAGCTCTTTCCTCCTCTGCTTCTCCAAAGTTAGCAAGCCGTAACTCAAAATTATCATATCTAGTTTATACATTCGTGGGGAAATTCTAAAAAGACTGTGGTTGCCCAAGAGCTTGAGAAAGAAATTGGACTTGGGAGAAGGCAGCCCTCAAGCTGTTTTCCTTATAGTCCCTGTGACAATGGCAAGAATCCAAGGTACATTTTGGAGACAAACAAAATGAATTTTATTTTTGAATCTTTATAATAGCTAATGTCAAAGGCTAAAACTACTGCATATACGAGAAGCTCTATCAATGAAAAAGAAAACAGCAAAATTCCCAATCAGTTTATAAACATGAAATAAGTTTTTACTTAAGGGTCTCTCAAATGAATTAAATACCCCCATATGGCATGTTGACCATACTTGAGACTTACTTTTTAGCAACTGGAGTTGGGTTTTATTTTTATTTTATTTTATTTTATTTTTAACTGATGTGAACTATGATAAAACAAAGAGTTGTAGAAAGAAGGGGAATGTTTCGGCAGACAGACAGACTAGGCTGTGAACTCTGGGGTTAGCTGAGTGGTCTAAACAATTTATTTAATTACTCAGAACTATAAATAATGGAAGAGAAATGATCAGTACTTGGTTCCCTCCCTTGCTCAGAGATATTTAGAAAAAAAAGAAATACTAGTCTTAGTTTAAAAGGGACACAAAATCATAAAGACTCCTGGAACCTACAATATCGAATTCACTGATGTTGTTCAGTCTGTCAGTAACCCTTTTCAAATAATCAAGAAGACTGAGTAGAACTCTGTGGGAGGGTACCAGTTATTGCCTGCTGTCCTGCTCGTACTGAATGACACCTACCTGCTAACCTGGGAGGAAAACAGCTGCCCTGCAGAGAATCCTTCCGTATGCAGCACACCAGGTCCTCTGGCCGGGAGTACAGACCTTCAGGTTAGCAACTGAGACAGTGCGATAAAATGGGTGTCTGGGAACACACTGACAGGTACAGAACCAAAGTCAAGGCGGACCCATTCGAGCAAAAGCTACATCCGAGCAGAATTCAAAGGGAAGCAGAGAAGCCATAGAAAAGTATTGAATATGAAAAACAAAATTGAGTGGAAAATCAGGAAAAAGTACAGACCGAAGGCCGGGGGTGCAGAAAGAAAGGGAAGGAGATTCAGGTACTGATTTTGCAATTCCAAAGCCTCATATGACCTGGTTATATTTTTTCCTGTCTCCAAATGTTTCAGAGATGTCCTAGAATCCTTTCAATGAATTATTTTCACTAAAAGTCTGAATGGCTTTCCATACTTTGAAAACAAAAAGGCTTAAATACAATAAATACCAAGAAGAAAGAAGGAGGAGAAACGGAGGTGGAGGAGGAGGAGGAAGAAGAAGAGAAGGAGGAAAAGGAGGGGCAAATGAGGAGGGGAGAGAAAACATCTTGGATACCTACAGTGGTAAAGCACTTGCCTAGCATGCAAGAACTCTTGGGTTTGATCCCTAGAACCAGGGGAAAAAAAGGCAGGATGTTAATTATAGTAATTTTTAAGATGTGAAAAAGTCAGAAAACAAATTAAAAATCGCAAGAGTGAGAACTGAGGCAGAGTGGGCATGCAGAGATGCCTGTGGTTAGCTAGGGAGCTCTCCCAAAAGAAATGAACTGAATCAAGTTTGGAAAGAAGGAAGATTCCTGCAGGAGTAAAGGTATTTATCTAGGGAAATATCTAGAAAGAGGCAACAAAAATCAAACCACTGAAAGTTAGATCAAAAAGAAAATTGTAAAACAGACTGATCTTTCAGAGAATTTTTTTTAAAAACTTCACTTTGAATATAGTGTTTTCTAATGAAAACTTCAAATTATTAGATTATACTGAAATTCACATTTTCTGCAATCCAATAATAGTCATTTTAGTCAATACAAGTAATTTCGTTGTTTTTAAGTTCAAAATAAAATATTTCTCAGTACCTGGTCAGTTGCTATCAATTTTCAGTGAAACAAGTCCTTACATATTCAATCTCTGCTTACGTGATTTAAATCAATTTCCTAGTTCAAGGCTGAAATACAAAAGGAAAGAACCTTTCTTATAACAAGCATTCAACCAGTTTTAGTGCTATGGCTTAACACTTTGGTGGGATATTAGTTATCAATTCTAACATTTGTAAATAGTTAAACACCTTGACATAAAGTATATCACTTGTTTTAAATTTCAGTTTGCTTTTGCCCAGAAAGATCCATTCACTGTATATATTCTCCAGTAGGAGTACATTACAAGGGATTTATCCAAAAAGCCATGTGAGAGTCTTACAGCCCTGATGCTGTTTGAGCAGAGAGTTGTTAGATGAATCAATAATTACTGGTAAAGTAAGAACAGGTGACTCGGAGAGGAGGGACAGAAAACGGATAGAACAGCTTTTACACAGCAGGACCCTTCTCTCAGGATTTGCAGACAAAATCGCAAAAGCCACTGGAAAGGCCAACTACAACTGCTAATATACTGCTGTCAGTTGACGGGCCAAGGGAGGACACAGAGCTCAAATTAAGTTAGTTCTTGAGGCCATTAATTTATCTGGCAGGTTTTTCACATGTACTTTGTATGAGGTGCTGGACACGCAGTGCTGAATTAAGAGTCCCTCTCGGGGCTCTGTGATCCGGAGAGCTACGGAACCCCTTTCATACCGTAGCTTCCACGTGTTTTCCCCGCTACACAACTCTACACACTGCCCCTTTCCACCAAAGATGGTCCCGCACAAATAACCACCATGTGCTCAAGGGCACATAAGCAAGCACACATTTTTATTTCCAATTCCTCAAACCTTAATACAAATATTATCTACACTAAGTATATTCCTTATTGTCTTGCTTCTGACTTAAATGTCGCACTCTATGATTTCCTTTTCCCCTGATCAAACTTCCATCAAATCACTTATCGTAATGTACAATCTATAATCATTGCTACTTACCGTGACCCTCTTTATGAAGCTAGGGTCTTGGATGTAGCGCAATAGTAGACCTACAACAGGCGCCCTACAAATGTTTCTTAACTGAGAAATAAGTAAAATACTAAGAAACAGTGGGGACAGATGACCTTAAAAAGGAAACAAACTTGGATATTAGAAAATAGTGATTTTAGTTAAAACAAAAAAGATTTTGATTTGTCAACAGGAAGAAAGGGTTGTGCATCTCTCATTGCTTTGGAAGCCTGGGAACAAATTCCACCTGAATCTCTTAGGAATATTACAGCCTGCCTTTACCAACTCAGCCTTTGATTTAACGAAAGTCTGGAAATAAAATCAATGCCAAAGATACTGATCTAACACACACAGCAAACACACACACACACAGAGGTGTGCACACGGATGCGCTTACACGTGCACAAAAACACACCTTTCTTTCTAGTGCTGGGGGTCAAACCCAGGACCTTGCACATGCCAGGCGAGGGCTCTACCACAGAGCTGCGTCCCTAGCCCCCATCACACACTCTTGCAGAATGGTACACATGTCCTTAGGTGAATTCATTGGATGTGTCAGTTCACTGTTGCAAGCACAACACACCCAAGGTATCAAATGACTGAGGTTCTACTGTGGAGTCAAAACAAATAAATTTTAATTTCAGAGAAAATCCATTTTAATAGTTCCACAAGTGTGAAATTTTAACAGATGATGCTAAATAACTTCTCACATCCTTAGGACCTGGCTTATGCCTCGTTATGTTGGGCCTCAGCTGAACAGCCTGGCCTCCTGATTTAAATGCAAGCCAGAGATATATTTGGCAAGTCTGTGACAGTGAGTGAGAGGCTTTAATTCATGCTCATGTTGCTGTTACACAACTGAACTACAAGTGAGCTAAAGAAGATTCTGTAGCATTCTGTTTCTGTCACTCGAAAGAAGTTTTAGTAGAACAGCTGGGAGAAGAAAGCCCTGCTTCGCCTTCTTAAGGGGGTCCTTGGCAGACTCCACTTGATTTGGATTTAAATCACAGGCCATGAGGATCGAAAGCGTCAAAGGAGACTGAAGAAGTTTTTCTGTGCAATTGAAACCAAGCGAGGAGGGCTGGGGATTGAACTCAGTGGTCATAGTGCTTGCCTTGCAAGCAGAAGGCTCTGAGTTCAATCCCCAGCACCAAAAAAAAAAAAGAAAAAAAAAAAGGAAGAAAGAAAGAAAAGAAAAGAAAAAAAGAAAACAAGCGAAAAACGCAAAGCTTACAAAACCTTCTGCGGAGCTGCGAGGTGGGGAAAGCTGATGAGCTCTCCAAGCCTGGACTTCTCAGACACATGCCAAGGGCAAGAACACAACTAGGACACAGCTTGAGTCTCGTGCCACTGAGGCCAGCAACGCCCATCCAGACCGATCTCCACCTACTCAGTGACCACGCGCGTGGAAACCAAGGCGGCATCAAGGGGCCAGGGAAATCCTTCATCTCCACACCTGTTTTGTTGCAGACAGACAACAAGTAGTCCAGTGCTGGTCTTCAGACCACACTTTGAATAGCACTGGTCTGAAACTCTTGGAGCTTTTCCCATCTGCGTTGTTAGGTTCACTATAAAGAGGGCCAAGTAAGGTCACTGAAGGGAATGATTTGTTCATAGTTTGCTGGCGATGAACACTTAGGATATTTGGTTTAATGGATGCTGATGGCAAAAAATAGATTAACAAGAGGATGGCTTAGAAAATAATTGCTTAGGACTCCTGGGTGGGTAGCAAAATGGAGCCCCTTCTTTGCAATGGTGGTGGCCTGTTTTTAAGGGTATTTATCTAGGGATCCTGACAGGTGAAAGCTATGGGGGTACTATCAGGAGTAGCAGGATTTCTACTCCTCTCTATTATTTATATTCTCTCCTTTCTCTCTCTCCTCCCCTACCCACCCCCGTGTGTGTGTGTGTGTGTCTGTGTGTGTGTGTAAACCTCCTGTTTCCTAAATTTAAATGCTATGAATAGTAATTATTAATTCACAGGACTTAAATGAATATTTATGGAAACAATACATTAAATTTTTTTCTCCATCCTCACTCCTCACTAAAATAGCTAGGATAACATAGAAAATGACAAAAGATACTATATCTCTACACTAAAACTAGAAGCCTATCACAAGAATCTATTGGAGATTTTTATTAAGTCCCATATAGTGGAGCTGAGTCCAAAAACATCAGAAGCATACCCATGCTTCATCTGCTCAAACAGAATATTTTAGCCCCTAAAAAATATCTGGAGAAGAACAAAGTAGGGGTCCCTAATAGATTTCTTTGTTCTTCCCTCATCTTTTTGTCTCCAACTTCAAAACCCACAGATGATGGTCTTTCTACCATTTGGCATTTAGAGGCAGTTAAAATCTGTCAGTTCTTTACTACACCATCCTACAACCATTTGGAGACCAATTTTAAGGAAAAAAAAATAGCTGAACACTCTAGCTATGGATGGGTACAGAAAGCATTCTAGCCATTTGTTCTTAGCATAGACTTCCAAGTACTCTGATCTATTACACAAAAGTTCTGAAAATAAAGTTTACAGAACAGCCTCTTGAAATGGTTTTCAAAGGGACTGTGTGAAGCAAGAATTTGGGGAAATGATGTACAGCTTTTTCCTGGATATTCACCATGTATGTAACATTTTCGTATAAGCTACAGGAAGTAGTCGGGATTACATTTTTACTCATCAATGCCGAAATCTTTTTGTCTGGAAGATACATTTCTCAGACGACTCCTTTTTATAACCTACATAACTATTTTGTAAGAAAAGTTTATTCAGAGAATCAGAGAAGTAGAAACTAAGGGTAAGACTAGTTCCCTTTTCTGTACATGAAGCTGACCTAGATGAATGTCTGGTTAACCCTGAGTGGTGGGCACGAACATCTTCCCACAAATGACAGAGTAAAATCAATCGAACTCCAATTTTGGCCAGAGAAAGGATTCATCTAGCACAAAAGCGTCACTGAGGAAAATTAAAATCAATCTGCAAACCCTGTCTGATTATAAATATTAAGATAGAAAAGAGATTTCTGAGATAAATGAAGAGAAAACTTTGTAAAGTATACAAATCAGTGCATACAGAGGAAGAAGAACATCATCTGAAGAAACCCAGAGATCATTCTCCAGAAATAATTCTACATGCTACCTAATGTCTTCAATTTTAAAATTTCTGTAAAATATGCAATTTTGGCCAAATGGTAATATGAAACTTACAAAGAGCCTAAACAGATTCAACAGACCTGACACAAATTTATTTGTTTTTTACAAAAACTAATTCTAAAAGAAAATCCAACATCTTCAGAATTAACTTATTGTATGTTTCATTCTTTTAAGAAATAAATACTCATCATGTTTTAAACAATTCCAGGATACATAAAAACATAAATTTTCCTCGCTTAATTTACAAAGCTGGTATAATCCTGGCACTAAAATTATAACACACACACACACACACACACACACACACACACACACACGCACACACAAACTGCTATGACATAGCAACTGACAAGTAACAATAAGGATGGCAAAATTCTAAATAAAATTCGAATGTCTACTAAAGTTACAATCCACCACGAAAAAGTAGAATTTAGCCCATGAACACAAGGATTTCTGTAGTCTAACATCCAGTGACTGCCCAAGGACAGTAAAATTTAAGCTCAAGTATACGTGTGAACAATTGGGATAATATCACCACTTCCTGCCCTGTTTCGAAGCAGCTGTTAGGCCTTTAGAGACCTTCGCGTTTCACAGGTTTTCTTCAGAGGAAAACACGGAAGCTGCCTTGAAGATAAAGGTGCTGCTTATCATTTGGAAGAGCCTGAGTTCGCCGAAGGAAGGATGATAGGCTTTGTAGAAGAAAGGGAGAGGAGAATGCTCTTAAGAGAGAAAGAAGGAAGACACTGGTTGCTTCACATTGAAAAGAAGGCAGATCGATATCAACAGATCAGGTAGTCACACTGGGGCAGTCCTCAGTTCTCGATGCCCAGAGAGATGCCCAGACATCGGGTGGCAGGAAACACGTAGAGAGGCTGGTCACTCGGCGAAGGGTCAAAGGGTAGGACTCCTGTGCTTGAAGATGAAATGAAAGTAAGAGATATGTAAAGAAACATGCATGCCAACTGGGATGCTCTGAAGTTCGTGAGGCAGGTGGAGGACAAAAGGGAAAGTCCTCCGAGGCACCGTCATTGCATGAAGATTTGCTGCAATCCTTCATCCAGGGCTGGAGCAAGGGCCACAAGATATAAATTCATAAAAACTTTTCAGTCGATGATGGACAGAATATATGACAGTGGCGCCGTAATACTACACCACCTTGCCGTGACTTAGTTTGTATAAATACCTTCATCATATTCACTTAATGATAAAAATCACCTTTTCAGAGTGCATCCCCCATGCTAAGCTGCACGTGACTGTATCTGTTATGTGCCAACCCTGCTCCAAGGTGCTGGGAATACAGCAGAAATAAACAGAAAAATATCCAGCCCAGTAGCACTTTCATTCTAGATGAGATAACAGCAATAAACAATCCACAGAATAGGCGAGCAAGTTATAGAGTATGTTAGAAGTTACAAAATGCTAGATAATAAAAGAATAAAGAAGACTGTTATAAGCTATTGCAATCTATTCAAGACAATATGGCAGCAGTAGAGGTGGGGCAAAGGGGTGAGAGTCAGAATGTATTTCGGAGGTAAAGTCAACACCATTTCCTGACAGATTCCCTGTGGGGTATGATGCAAAGAAAGCAGTCAAGAACAATGCCAGGTTTTTGCACTGGAGCCGCTGGAAGGATGGAACTGCCATTGACTGAACTGGGAAGGACTGAGAGAAGAGCAGGTTGGGAGGAAGAGGGAGGGAGACCCAAACCTCGTTTCTAACATGCTGAATTGAAACATCCAAGGGGAGGTATTGGGCAGGAACTGGATAAAAAAAGCTAAGAGTGTACGGTTTAAGTTTTCAAAGGAAAGAAGAAGAGAAGGAAGAGAAGGAGGAGAAAAGGATAGAAAGAAAGAAGAGCAAGAGAAGGAAGAAGGGGGGAGAAAATAGACGTGTGATTTTTTTCACACTGTAAATTTATAGATCGAAATTCAGTTCCACTGTATTAATATCAAAAATGCATAGTATGGCATTTTAAGGTCAGCACAGAATTTGATTTAGCCTGAAAGATGCTGTGAGCAAAAAAAAAGCAGCAATTAAACTGGGCTTAGATAGACATATAGGAACACATCAGGCTAACAAAAAAGACAGGGCTTAAAAACAAGAATGTAAATACAAACGTTCATTGTCATATAATGCTGAGCAACCCACCTTGAGTAAAACCCCTGGTGGATTAAGTCAAATGACTCCAAATGAAGAAGGAAGAGTAGGCTGGGTCAACTTACAAAGGATACTTTATAATGTGCTTGGTAATTCCAACTTATCTGTATAAATTTGTGTAGTAGCATTTGAGAACAGAAATAGAAAAGACCCTAGCACTGGAGTTGCAGTTGTTGAGTTTGGGGAGGTAGAATGGAAAAATGCTGCTTTAAAGCCTAAGCCTAGACTAAGCAGTTACTGCAAACGCTGCATATTGTTTATAAAAATGCGGTTGAAAACTAGTGTCATCAAAGGAAATATACACCAGGAGAGAAAACAGGCATTAATAATGTGAAGCCTACTTTAAGAAAGAACAAGGGGCAGTTATTTCAGGTTTGTGTTTCATTTCTCCTACAGTTCTTTGTATTTTAGTCTTTATGTTTGTATTTAAGTTAACTGATAAACTCTTAATTTGTATTTTCTTAGAGTGCATTTAACTATTTTCATTATTAAATTTTTTTT
>PVJO010007741.1:0-37582 GCA_004026905.1 Hystrix cristata | reverse complement strand
CGATCAAAATAAGTGCCCATTGATGAGAAAATTCATGTCTGAAATGTGCACTAATTTTATGGATATTTGCCCTGCAAGTCCATAGATCCTATAACTCAGGCATATGCCCCAATTTGCCAACTATTTCTTTTCTTCTGAACTCCAAAGGGCTCTAGCAACCAGACCCATTTTTCTCTTATGAGAAAGTGAGGAGGATTAACTTGCCCTTCCTTGTCGATCGCGTATTTCTCAATTAGACATCTCACGCGGAGCTGCTGTGAGAACCCCAGAGGCTGGCTACATGGTCCAGAGCCACGTCGGATCCCTCTTGCTCGGAGTGTCAGACACAGGGCCTGGTCTGCTGTGCTCTGTGTGGCAGCTCTATGGGTGCATTTGGTCGCAGATGTTCTCTGCATTCCACTTTTTTGTCCGAGCTCAGAAATCATTGCCAAAGCCCCTAAAATTGTTCTCACTTCTGGAACTGGATATTCTCAATTAAACAATCTTCCTCCGTCTTTTGCCTTCTATTCGCACTTAAAAACCTGAACTTGATACCGTCTTTCCCTTAGTGGAGCTAATTAGATAAAGTGTTTTGGCAAAACATACCGATTAAAACATACAAAGATTATGTGTACAGCAGACAGTAAACACTTAGTTAAAGCAGCAGAAAGAAATATTGTAGGGCCACTTATAGACAAAGTGTTGGGCATCCTACTGATGAAATTTATTGAATTTTTGTAAAAGTCCTGAATGACTGACATCTTTAAGAGCAGTACTATTGCCAGAGAACTCAGAGTCACGAATTAACAGATTCTCCTTTTCTCTCATTAGGATAACTCTGGATTTAACCCAGAGTTTGCACTGAGTCATCAGAGAGCTGCACTTTCTTTCAAATAAAATCAGCCAAATCATTTTTATTTTGGGACTCTGATGTGAGGTATGAATGTGGGGGAGACAGGATTTTTCTTTTGTTTTTCATGCCCTCGTGAAATGAACACTTAGTGTTATATATTCCCTCCCACAATAAAGAATAAAAGTTTAACCAGAAGGATCTAGTCATAAATTTATACCACCAACTCTAGGGTAATCAGTGTTTAACTACATACTTGATGGATTTTCCAAACCCAGCCTCAGCTAAAATTTTCCTTTTCATATCTTTGTGGTGGTTACTTTTATGTGGCAACACAATTGGCCTAAGGAATGTCCACATTAGTGGTAAAATACTATTTCTGAGTATATCTATGAAGATGTGTCCAGAAGATATTAACTTTAAGTCAGTAGACTGAGAAAAAAAAATTCCTCACCAATACAGGTGGGTATCATTCACCCTTTCCGGGGCCCCAATAGAACAAAAAAGGAAAAGAAAGGCAGAGTCGCTCTGCTGGAGCTGGGACATCCACCTTGCGTCTTCTCCCTCACACGTTGGCCCTCCTCAAGCCTTCAGACTCAGGTGCTTGCCCCTCTGCTTTTCCACTTCCCCCATCCTCAGGTCCTCTGCATCAGGCTGAGCTTTGTGTCGTGGGCTGTCCTGGCCCAGAAGCCTTCAGACTTGGACTGAACTACAGCACTAGCTTTCCCGGCTCTCCATTTTGCAGACGGAAGTCATGGGACATGTAGCCCTCCACGATCAGGTACGCTGGCCCTTGCAATTCTTACCGGGCTCATTTCTCTGGAGAACTCAGGCTTAGCTGGTTTTATGTCCTATGATGAGCGTGTATGTGTTATTTTTCCAATGTGCTTCTCTTTCTTGGCACAGCCTCAGCCCATCGTTATCTCCTGTGTTTGCGGGTGCGGCAGAGGACATTATCCTCCCCTGTGCCCCCGCATGGTTTAGGCCAGAGCCAGTCACCGTCACAATATCCCGTTCCGGTTCTGTGGCTTCCATTTTGTGAACTGAGCAGCTACTGGATCCTCTGGCACTCCAGATTGCAAAACGACCATTATGTACTCTCCCGTCTCTAATCTCACAAACGGACATTGTGCGCTCTCCCACCTTTGATAGTACAAACCTACCTAAATCCCCCTGCATAATCATACAGATAATTTCTATTGGTTCTGCTCCTCTGGTGAGCCCCTGGCCACACAGGTTTGAAGGCTCAGGCGCTAAGTCTGAAAGCATGGCGGAGGAAGTGACTTTGTAGTTGGAACCTGGAGGAAAACATGTTGAAAAGAAGGAAAGCTAGGAGAGATACAGGTTTTCTGAGTCTATTTCCAGTGGCCTCAGAAACTCAGTTACATTCCTTTTTCCTACGCGAGCTCAGGTTGTATTTCTTTCACTTGAATAAAAAGGGTCCTAATCAATACAGAACCCTTCTCACAATCCTCCACTAAGCGTGCAAGAAAGATGAAATATCATGCCAGTCCATTTTTCATTTGGTTAGAAAACCCGGTACAAACGCTTAGTTCTAAGAGAAGCTGAACCACTGTCCAACTGAAATTGGGGGTGAATACTGAAATGGGAAGATGTCTACACCCTTCTATCACAGTCTTCAGATCCGAGTGTGGCACCATCGGAAGGGGGCAAGGCATCCGGCGTCCAGCGTTGGGGGCGTCCACGCAGATCCTCACATGCTAAAGCTCTTCTTGGCTCTTTCGGCTCCTGAATCCAGATGAGATCACACTGGTGAACTCACTTCAGAGAGTGTTCAGGGGAAAGGAAATGCGGTAGGGTGAGTCAAGGGCAGGGGCGAGGCTCCCTCCTCTCAAGGCAAGTTTCCAGCCAGAGAAAGGCAAAGAGGGAAAAGATTCCAAAACAAGCTCACTCTCTAAGGCAGAAACCAATCACTTAGCTCCCTGTGGAAGCTCAGCCCGGGCGGCCACTCCCCCGCAGAGCTCCTATTTTCATGCTGCAATAACAGCCACTCCTTGCTCTGGTGTGGGTCCAACAAACGATTCTCTTCTCCTCCAACACCAGCCCTCGGCTGAGCTCACGCTCTCCCTCTCTCGTCCCCTCCCTCTGACTCACAGTGTTCAAAGCTTTGAGGAGTACAGACCTGTTGGGTCAGCCGGACTGGAATGGACTGGAATCGGCAACCTCCAATAGGCCAGCCCTTCCGTGAAAGGGAATCTCACTTTCATTGTTAGCACCAAAGCTCGAAGTTATTTCACTTGGTCATAAAAAGCCCAAACTCCGACTCATTCTTTCCCCAGGAAAAACAAGTGCTGACGCTTTAAAAGGAAAAGAAAAATATGCCTTAGTAAAATAAAATTCAATCTGGCATTTCAACATCTCAAAAGAGACGTCATCCATATAGTTTTAAAACTGAGCAACAGGGTGATACTTTTTCCCAGATAGCAATTTTGAATGTTGTGGTTTGGGGAATAGTGAAAAATATTTTAAGTGAACGAAATTCAGAAATATTAGAGGTTGGGGATTTAGCTCAAGTGGTAGAGCACTTGCCTAGCAAGCGCAAGACCCTGAGTTCAATCCCCAGCACCCCCCCGAAAAAAGTTCAGAAACATAAGAGCTATCAATAAACGGAACTTGATCATGTTCATCTTTGTACATGAAGCACCCAAAATAGCACCTGTATATTTTAATTTAATTTTAAATAAATACTTATAAAATTCATCATAATTTCTGCCAGTGAAGAAATAAGGATGTACAATAAAAAATAGTCATCAAAAATTTAGGGAGTAAAGGGGTTACTATTGCCTAAATCAGAAAATAATTTGCTACACCTCACATTCTTCAGAATTTCTCTTTAACAGGTAAATTTATAATCATCTTTGCAGAAAAAATAAATTATTATCTTAGGCATCAGTACAAATAAAACATTTTATGGGAGGCTTGTCTACTTCCTTTCTCAACTGCACTCTTAAAATAAAGTTGGTATTTTATTAGCTGCTTCTCCCAGGCCACGCTTGATTAAATCAAGTGAGTCTTAATAAAGACCCAAGTCAACCTCATTTTGTTTCTCACCCAGAGATACAGTTTTAAGGTCTTGCTATATATTTCTTATGATAAAGATTCTTATATCTGTACAAGGGAGCAGAGGAACAGAATTTTGAGTGGGGGGATCCTGGCCCCAGATTTGAACCTACAGAAATCACAGAGCAGTCTATAAAGCAAGGTATAATCAAATAAATTAAGCACAGCAATATTTTCGGCATTGTTGTCCTAAATGGCCAGCAAGCTTTGTGGATAGTTTTAAGTGGTTTGGCTGGAGAGTACTTTTTCATGAAGCATGATTAGCTTTCAGTTCTGTGTAATGAAACTCGAGTGTCGTTGCTCTTGCTCCTTCCCCCACCCTTACCCAACCTCTCAGACAACTAATTCGGTACAAGCTGTCCTAGCACGCGATCAAAACCATAAAGACAATGGCAGGGAACACACTTGTCTTATCACATGGCTACTCTGTTGGTACTGTGGTGAGTTCCTGGAAAAATCATACCAAACAAGCATTATTGAAAATGCCTTAGCAACTCCCAGGCAAAAAGAGATCCAGAGAGCGTGATGATTCACAGTACCCCTTGAGCCCCCAGTTAGCTGGCTCATTGTGGGCATTAGACCTTGTATTTTGAAATAAGATGCAGCAGATTCTTTAACCATCTTTAGATCTTACTGTCAAATTCTCTGGCACGGCTTTCTCAGATGGTTCACTTACGGTAATTCTGCGTGTTATCCAAGCAAAATCAAAGAATCAAAGATGTTAACATTCTAAACTAAGAGAGCACAGCTAGACAATGACAGAGATCAGATTTTCAACCCAGGACCTTCTGATCCCAGGACCTACATGCTAATTTGCTACTTTGCCTTTCATGAGATAATGTGGATCAAATGCATATAGATTTTTTTTTCAGTCTAGGGAGACTTCGTAAACACTATACACAGTGATTTAGTCAAGGACACAGTGCAATCCTTTGTAAGACCCCCAATAAAGTAGTTTCCAATCTGTCTTGGGTCATTCAGTTCTCGATTCTCTTCATCAGTCTGAAGGAGCAAAGTCTGACAATCCTTTCTGTTTGCTCCAGGAATTCTGTTTGTGTTCTGTATTTGCAGAATGAGTGCTTCTCATGTTCCAGTTATTCACCAACTCACATGCTGTAAATGAAGCCAGCCTGCTTCATTTAAAACTTGAGAGGAAGTAGAAAATGGCCCATGATTGCTTCCAACTCTTCCCTGCTCACACCATACCACACACAGCTGGCCCGAACATCAAGCACCATCCCAAATGTAGCATAAAATTCATTTAAAAGACTCTTTCATGTCTTTATCATCTAGTGGGATAACTATATGGGCTTTTAATTTCTTCTTCACAAGTTTTACCCTATCCAAAAATTAAATCAAAATGTTTCTGCAGAATCTCCTGGTCCCTTTTTTATCTGATGAAGCTAGCAGCTTGCATCCACTCACCAAAGTGGTGAAAACAAGATGAGAAAGAATCTACCCAGTATTTATATATAGCATCTCAACATGAGCTGTGTTTTGGGAGTCTGCATAAAGGGCTGCGGTCTTGATGAGCACTATCAGCCTCTGTGAAATTCCCCAGTACATGTTTTCTTTAGGTAATTGTCTCTCTTTTGAAAAGAAAGAGACTCCTTCAACCCACAAAAGTGTGGACTTAAAATATTTACATGTAACAGTCCATGAGACAATGAAAGTTATCACAGAATACTACACAACAATAAAAAGGAGCAGACTATTGACAGAAAATAACAGGGAATACTCTTAAGTGAAATAAATCAGACACACATGTCTAAATACCGCATTGTTTCTCTGGTGTGAGAAAATGAAAGTGTAAATAAGAACTACAATGTGTTATATTGGGATAGGGAAGAAACTGTTCAAATTGGAAGGGGAACAAGGGAGGGGGAGAGGGGAAAGGAACAAAGGACAAGAGAAAGAAGAATGGAAGGAAAAAATTGAAACAAAACTTTTGTAAATAAGGAGGGAGGAGAGGGTGAAGGGAGGAGAGGGAAATGGATAAAAAAAGAAGCAGCAGGATAGATCACGTACAGGTACAAATTCCCTATGATGAATGTTATCACTATGTATATCTAAAATGTACCGTTAAAATAAAATTTTAAAAGAAGAAAATAATGTGGAAGAATCTCACAGACCTTATGTTGAAAAAAGAAGTACAATAGAACGTACTGTCTGTCCATTCCATTTATAGAAATTATTCGTGGAACTCAAAACTGGTTATCATGGTGTTGGACTGGGTGTTGACTGGGGAGAGACCAAAGGAAGTGTCTGGGGTGTGTGTGTGTGTGTGTGTGTGTGTGTGTGTGTGTGTGTGTGTGTTTAGAGGAAGGGAGTGAAGGAGAGAGTGAGAGAGAGATGCAATTTATATATAAAGTAACTGGGCTGGGGGGCTGGGTGGTTAAGATCAGGGCTCTTTTTCTACCTTGATACTGGGTATTGAACACAGGGCCTCACACTAAGCTACATTCTCAGCCCTTTTTATTTTTTTTTTTATTTTTGAGACAGGACCTCTCTAAGCTCACTAAGTTGCCCAGGGTGGCTTTGAACTTGCAATCCTTCTGCCTCAGTCTCCAGAGTAGCTGAAAGTATGGGAGTGTGTCACCATTCCCAGCTAGGATCGGTGCAAGTTTAAGGTCTTTATTCAATGTATGTTATATTTATACTTCAGTAAAAGTGTTTCTAAAGTTTTTCAGCCCAGTTATACATCTAAAAAAAAAAAGTGAAATGATTCATGCATTAACATTACTGACAGTTTTGTTCTCTGTGGTACAGACTTTTTTAAATGGTACTTACAAATCCACAATTCCTTATCTGGAATCATGAAGTCTGAAAAGCTTTGAAGGTCCAAAGTCAATCCGATGGATATAACATTATTTAACATCTTTAATTTTTCCTCATTCTACCTAGTGAAATATTAAGAAGTTTCACTGAAAATGCTAATTTTTTATTATAGAGTGTTTCTATATCCCAAAGATGTGCTACAAATTATATATAATACTTGCAATTTATTATATTTGTAAAATCCAAAAATGTTCTAAACTGCAAAATTCATCTGGCCCCAAAAGTTTCAGATAAAGATACTGTTAAGCTTTATTTCAATGCGCATTTGAGAAGATCCAACGAGTACATTAAATCTGTAATTTCACAAATATCATTGTTTATGATGATGATATCTTTATTTAACTGTACAGGGAGCTGAATTTTTTAAAAGAAAATAATAAGGTGCTTCACAGCCAAAATTGGGAAATCGGCATCAGAGTGACTGAAGTTTAAAAATTATCTTACAGCATGTTCAAAAAGATTTTGGCATGTCCAGGCAGAAAGCCAGCCAGCCACGTAAGACAAAAGACAAGGCAACAATTTTCTTTCAATCTTTAGCACCAAACATGACCTTGCAAGTGGCAGAGCCCAACAAAGCTTTCCTGGGTTGAAATGAATCTCCAACATGTCCCGTCCTTTCACTTCTGTTACACACCATCCAATTAAAAGAAAAATGAACATCTTTTTAAATGAAGTCTAAGAACTCTGAGAAGTATCAGTTTGGTTCCTTTTAGTTGATTGGTGGGGGGAGTAGAGGCACATTTTAATATTTACCTTCTAACTTTAGCGTATGTTTCTATTTGAACCTCTCAAAGACTGAAATAAAGTACTAGCTCCCTACTCTTTATTCCGTCCATTCAAAGCAGAAATCTTACAAACAAACCACATGAAATTCACTACTGACTCTGGCTTACTCTGGGAAAAGTCTGGCTCTTTTTTATGCTGACTCTACACTGAACCATAACTTCTGAACTATCGCTTTAATATTTCTTGCTTTTATACCTTCATATTTTTCCCAAGGAAAAGAACCTATTGTCTGCATTCTGCCCAAATATATTCCAAAAGCGCTAGAAGTGTTTGCCTCCTGCTTTTGTATCAGTTTCAGGGTGACCATAACTCAGCAAGCTGTGGACTGAAATGCTCAAACCAACATCATTCCTTTGAAAAATACGTAGCATCCCTCTCCTCGAGCAGCTGCAGGCTTTTATTAATGGCTCAGAAGTCTTTCACGCCTCCTTTTAAATCCAGTGCATTTGAAGTAATAAAACAGGGAACAGTTTATAGGCAGGAAATATTAAAATATTTAATTGCTTGTTTTTTTCTTGGCACAAGGCAGACAGCCTCAAGCTTTCTATAACACATGAAAAAAGGACACCTGCCCATGCTTGAATGGACATGAAGCAGGGAATTGCCAAATTGGATACATCTGTGACTAAACCTCTGCTTTCAAACCCACATCAAGCCCATTTTTTTATTAGTACTAACCATTTCTCCCCAATTACTTTTCATTTTCTTCTTCCTTCTCTTTGTCTAGGTTAGGAAAAATACAAACAAGCATAAATTGATACCACACCCAAGATGACTCCCTAATCTTTCAAGCCCAATTTACTTCTCTAATCTATCCTGAACAGGAAGAGTACACACCTCGAACCTGAAAATTATTCCCATTATCCAGTCCTACAGCTTGTAAGTGAGTACCTCAAACCCTTCTCAGGGAAACAGGTAAAGGTTGCCAGGACTAATGGAATCACTGCGCCTTTGGACAGCTCTAAATCTAGCTCATGTCAGAGGAAGAGCCACAGCCAAGTCTCAACTCTGCCAGTTGCTGGTGGGGTGACTTTGCTTCGCCAAACTTCGGTCGCCTTAACTATAAACCAGAGGTGGTCAGCAGTGCCTCCTCCATGAGGCGGTCTTGGGAAGAAGGTGAAGTTTAAATTGTCAAATATTTGGTATGGTGTTTGGCCCTGTGCGAGGCTCCACTGTCAGTTGTCCTTTTATTATGATTCAATCTGAAAAGAATTGTTCATAAAGCAAAAGATCTGACTAGCATCCTTCCATGAACAATGAAAAGTAGGCGTGTTATCTTTCTGAGATTTGCATCGGTGCTTTATTGCTACCTAACAGATTTCCATAAACATAAGCTCTAGAAACAAAATGAATTGATTAGCTCAGAGCTGAGTGGTCAGAAGTCTGGCCTGGCATGACCAGGTTCTCTTAGCACATCGCAGGGCTGAAATCAAGGTGTGAGCAGAGCTGAGTTCTTTTACAAGAACTCTGAGAAATAATCTGCTTCCATGCACACATGGCAGTGGCTGGATTCATTCCTCATGGTTGTACGGCTGAAGTCGCCTTCTCATGGTGGCTGTAAGAAAAGGGCTCTCTCAGTAATTAGAGATCGTCCATAGTCAGCCCCTTTCCACGTGCAGCACTCCATCATCAGAATCTACAACTGAGAATTTTCTTTACTTCAAATCCTTCTAATGCTGTGATTCTCTCTGACTTCTGTAACGAGCCAGAAGAAAAGCCTACTTTTAAAGAAGTCCTGTGATCAGGGTAGTCCAACCCAGACAATCTCCTTATTAAACTGATTAATAATTTTAATTTCATCTGCGAAATCTCTTTCGTTATATAACACGTCTTAGTCAAAGAGTAACACCAGGGAGCATAAATCTGGTGCCTATGAAAGTACTAATGGAGGTTACGATGACGAATGTGATCATACTGTAAGGCAGATCCAGGAATGAACGTCGCAGCCTCCTAACCGCTCTTTCCAGTCTCCCCTCTTTCTGTCTTCAAATTCAATCTCCATAGAGCTACCTGCATTAAACATCTAGAAGCTTTCTTTGTGAGCTTCTCATTGCCCACAAGATCAAGTTTAATGTCTTAGCTTGACCCATAACCCCTCTGAGATTTGACTGATCTCTCACAAGTACCGCTCAAGTCTCTTGCCAATTCTGTATCCAGGATTTGTGTCCCAGAAACATCAAACTGTTTATAGTTTGTGTCATTCACCAAGATGCTTCTCACTTCTGTGCCTTTGCACAAGCAGCATGCTCTTCCCAGAACTTACTGGGTTTTTACTACCCCATTCGCTAGGTAACTCCTAGTCACCCATTAATTTTATTCAATTGCCACCTAATTTACTCATTCATTCATCCAATAAAAAACTACAGTGTATAGGGATAAAATGGATGGACTCACACAGTCTTTGCTTTCAGGGAACGCACAGTGCAGTTGGGGTATAAGCAAAAGAACAGATGATTAGAGTCCAGTGAGAAGAACAATGCCTGGTGCAGATGCCTGGAACCCCAGCACTCTGGGAGGCTGAGGCAGGAGGATTGCAACTGCAAACCCAGCTTGGACAACTTTCTGACTTAGTGAGACCCTGTTTCAAAATAAAAATTTAAAAAAGGGCTGGGGGTAGCTCAGTGTGACAGACCCAAGACTCTGGGTTCAATCCCCAGTGTGTCCCTGTCAAAAAGTGACTAGCGGCAGCTGGAGTACTTGGAAGATTGACTAAATCAAAGTCAGAAGTTTTCTGGAAGAAATAATACTCAAGCTGTTTGGTTTGGATCCAGTTTATCCCACAGCGGCTAACGTCCTGGAGGCTTGGTTCCCAATGTCGTGGCATTGAACGGGGAAGACCTCTAAGAAGTGGGCCTCCTGTGAGGTAACTAGGTCATTGGCTGTATCACCTGAAAAGGAGATAAATGGAGCTCTCACAGGACTCTGGCTAGTTGTCACGAAAGTAAGTTGTTATAAAGCAAGGCAAGCCCAAGAAATTGGCCCTTTCTGCACACAGCCTGTTCCACTTCTAATCCTCTACCAGGTGGCAGTGCAGCCTGGGGACCCTCACCAGGACACACTGACGTGCTGTTTGGATCTCCTAGCCACTAGAACTATGAGCCAAATAAACATATTTATTTTATAAAGTGCTCAACCTTGGGTTTTTGTTCCAGCAATAGAAATCGTACTAAGATAAGCCAAGACCCAAAAGATGGGCAGGAGTAGCCCAGTAAGTGGGGTAGGCAGAGAAGGAATAGTATCATAGGTGTTAGAAAGAACATAGTTTCTCTGAGGAGCTCAAAATATCTCAGACTGACTGGAGTTAGAGCCCAGGGAGCAATACAAGATATTTAACCTCGGCCATGAGAATCCATAGAAAAGCTGAAGGTTAGAGTTCTGTTTTAGAGCTGTCTCCCCTTGCTGGCCTGCAGAAAATAAATTGGAGGAAGGCCTGGCAAGAGAAAAGGAAACCAGAAGGGCCTAGTCAGAGATGAGCATGACTGGCTTTAGGTAAAGGAAACAGAGATTGAGGGAGAGGGACGTATCTGAGAGAAGTTGCCAAGCACAGGAATTTGGTGATGAATCAGACACCGGGGATGAGGGAGGGTGATGTCCATGTTTCTGGCTTGGGCAGCAGGGTGGATCTGGTGCTGTCACTGACAATAAGAACATGGGTGGAGGAGCGGTTGTGTGGGGGAAGATAATTGTTGCCAAATGGCTTCTAGGATACCCGGTAATTTGCAGAGCTATTTCAATTCTTTCTAACCCACCTGTATGATTCAACTACATTAAGTAAAATAAGCCCATTTGTTGAGTGTGAGGACAAGAAGAGGGAATATAGAAATGGCACTTCTTCTTTTAATTGCCCACCTCAGTTCCAGGGAGAAGATCATCAACATCTGGAATTCCATATTCAGCCTAATTGAGGATGATGGAGAATGGCAGTAACAGCCATTCCTACTTGCTCTTTCTTCTAACGGTTGAGCTTCACCCCCACCCCAATCCAGATTTCTGTAGGTCTCGCGCACTCTCTCTCCTCCTTCACGTCTACTTAAATGTAATCTAATCAGAGGGGACTTACTGATCACCCTTCAGAAAGGATAAAATCTTCCATTCACTCTCCCAGCACTCTTGTCTGATTTTTTTTTCCTCCATGGCACTTTTCAGTGTGTGTGTGTGTGTGTGTGTGTGTGTGTGTGTGTGTGTGTGTGCGCTTTAGAAGTCATACAAAAGGCAAAGACTGTGTTTACTGCTGAATCTCCATGTCTGAAACAGTACTTGGCACATATTGGGGACTAGCAAATATTTGAATGGAGGAAGTGAAGGCAGGAATAAAATCTGATGCTCAGAAGACTGATCTTGGAAGAGAAAGTCATATAAGAATCATCATGATAAAGATCGCAATAGAATCTGAACAGGTAAGTTACCTCAGAAGAGCATG
Organism: Hystrix cristata; assembly: GCA_004026905.1. Lineage (NCBI taxonomy): Eukaryota > Metazoa > Chordata > Mammalia > Rodentia > Hystricidae > Hystrix > Hystrix cristata. The sequence continues at coordinate 25,628 of PVJO010007741.1, read as the reverse complement.
TAGCATCATGAAAGGTTCCTGAGATATCACGATATTTACTGATCTTTAAATTATGAGCTGTGACAGAGGAACCTGCAAACAGTGAGTAGGAGCAGTGAGGGAAGAAGCAGAAGAAGCAGAAGGAAAGGAGAAGGAGTCCGAAAAACCAAGGCGGGAGGAGGCATCGTGAAGGAAGTGTCCACTGTGGCAAATGCAACCAAGAAGACAAAGAAGAAAAAAGTTGGAAAGTCTCCATGCAATTTAGCTGCAAAGATGTCATGGTGGATTAAGATTGAGATTAATTTGGGGGAAAGGTCAAGATGAGGGCCAGACTTCAGTGGATTTAGAAGTAAAAGTCAAAAAGGAAAGACTAAGAAAAAAGTAAGTGAGGCTGAGGAGGATCACTGAAGGGATGCAGGACTGAGAAGAGTTGTTTTTCTTAAGGTGGTAGAAGCTTGAACAAATGTAAAGGTTAGTGGGAAAGTCACAGTAGACAGGAAGAGGTTAAGATAAGAGAAGGCAAAAAAAATAATCAGTACCAGGAGATCTCTAGAGTACAGGAAGGAAGGTGTCCTTCTTCCAGAAACCCTCTGTGACTTCCTCTGCCCCTCCTCATCCTCGTCCTCCATACTCCTGCCTGTCTACTGTACAGAGGTCTACTACAGTGTCATCGTCCTGCCGCTAGGATATGAGCTTAATTATAAAAAAGACAACTTATGATTTATCTTTTTATCACTAAGAAATAGCACAGAATCTAGGACATTAAAAATACTCTAAGTTTTTGATAAATAAATGAGAGAGCGAATGAATGGATAGACAAGTAGACATGAGGACACATGGCCTCTAGAAATATCTACTGAATGTCTCCCATGTGCCAGGCCTCGTTCTGGGGTCTGGTAGTCGATCAGTGAACAAAACAAAGCCCATGAACAAATGAATTAAGGAAAGGACGTGAGAGTGAGGAAAAAATAAAAGCAGACTCAATCAAGTCAAACATCATGAACCAGCACTGTATAAGTTCAAGAATGTTGGTGGTTTAGAAAAGACACCATGCCTCCTCACAGCCAATTTTTTCATGTGGGAAGGGAGGGTTGACTTGCCATTTATAAAGATTGATTATAGCCTTGCTATCTCATTTCCTGTTTTTCGTACTTGTAATCTGTGAATCATTTGCTTGAATTTGCCTTTCTCCATAAGCTCGCAAAGGTGGATTGCTGTGGTTTGCCAGCTCTTTGCCCGAAAGAGACATAGACTTGCATTCCTGAGGTACAGTGGAGTTAAAGACCTGACTGGTTTACGCAGAACTGCCTTTCCACTCAGGACCCCGTTCATCATTATGTTCTCCTACCAGGATTAGATGGAAAATGCAGGAACAGAGAGAGGGGTAAAAAGCAATATGGATAGTCCCCAGTAAGCAAACGATCACTAAAACCAGGGCTTTCAGAGATATTGTTCAAACATTCCCCAGCAGAAACGCCAATATTCGAGTCATATTTGTGCTCATCCAGGGACATCCAAGGAGTGACCAAGGCACACAACACCACGGTGATGCCAGGAAGCCATTCTAGGTCACTTATGCAAGGGGCAGAAAAGTTATTCAAACAAACATATAAGGAAACGTGGCCCTCTTTGTGGAAAATTTAAGAATCTCCATCCTAAACTTTCTTGGATATCAGATTATTATCAAACACATGTTTTTTTCTTTACTCACTTTCCTTACTGTTGTCATAGTTTTTTAAATAAGAACTGAATTCTTTGTTGGCTCTTCTTACTCTGAAACCCAGTTTCTAATCTTGGTTTGGCTCTTTGCTCGTGTCCAAATATGCTTTCTCCCCAAAGATATTATCCAATTGAGAAATCACTTCTACATAAATTGCTCCCAATTCTTTGGCGATGAGTTCAGACCTGTATTGTAATCTTCCAGCCGGATATCTAGATGTCCCTCCAATACCACAAAGCAAACATTTTAAAAACCAAATTCATCCTCCTCCTCCATGAAACCAGCTCTTCCACTCAACCTCACAGTTTCTATTAATGCTGCCACTGTTCTATCAGGTTATAACCTCTATTGTTGACCCCTTCCTCTTTTTTATCGTAACCTCCCATCCATTCTTTGTCCATTGCAAAGTTCTCTAAGACCCATTTTCAACAAATCATTCCCGTCTAACCTCCTTAATATTCGATTCTTTCTTGCATTCTCAATGTTTCCACTCACCTCTTGTATGTTCTCACTGGTCTGTTGCATGCTCTATTACTGGCAAAAGAAAACTTCGAAGTCTGATGTATTCGTCACATCTTTGTTTGGTTTTAGCTCTTTCTAGTTCTGTGATCTTATGCAATTTCCCAAGCCCTCTAAACCTCAGTTTTCTCCATAAAATGGTGGTTTATTACCAGAGATGTAAAGTGCCTAGTATTATTGTTCAAATGATCAATTACTTTTCCCATAAAAAAGTGTTCTGATCATGTCTTCCATATCCCTATGCCTTAAAGGACCTCCCTTTTTCTGCAAAAACAAGACCCAGCAACTTATTTGCCCTCCACAATATTATGCAAGCCATTTTCTTCTCACTTCCATTTCCCAAACCGACTTTCTCAGTCTTCCCCAAACACACCCACAGGCTTACCATGCTGATCTTTCCACCTGATATAACTCTCCCATTATTCTCCACCAGAATCTTACCATCCTTTAGGAAACAACTCAAATGTCAATCCCTCTATGAAACCTAATTCTGACAACAAAATAGGATTTCTTCTGCTTCTGAATCTTTGCTTCGCTTTCTCTCCTTCTTTATTTCTTTATTTATTATTTATTCAGTTGTTTCATGGTGCGGCGTAATGAACCCAGGGCCTCACACAACCTAGGCAAGCAAGTCCCAAGTCTGCCTTCTGCTTTCTGAATATCTGTATTACGGAATTTGTCACATTCATGTTGATAGGAGGCTTGCGTTTGCTTTCATCTTATTCTAAACATAGAACTGTGAGCCGTCTAACTTTATCTTCATCTCTGAAGCCTGGTACTTTTCACTTGTAAAAATCTCAGGAAAGGAGCTGAATTACTTTTAAAGACATGTCCCCAGAAAATAGCATTTATTTATTAAGCATACAAACTTGCAAAGGGCAATCATTTATATCTCTTTGAGTCTCTGATACATTCTGAGTCCCTAGAACAGTGATTAAAATATGATAGGTGCTAAAAGGCTGCCTCTTGAATGACTTGATGATCTGAGATCATCCTCTACGTCCAGAAAAAATTCTATATATTCAAAATTTTTTTTTAACTATGCCAATGAGTAACCCCAAAGTTCTGCATAGTCTCGTCATCTCATATTGGGAGCATCACATCGTACATCATTGACAGGAAATGAGCACCAGCTGCCCACCCAGGGACAGGACCGGATAGAACAGCCCTGTCCACATGTCCCCAGGTGCTGTTACCCAAACAGCTTCTCAGCAGCTGCCTGGGCCCGTCCGATCACCCAATATGCACTTTTCCATCAGACTTAGATACTGTCCCTTAACTTGGCAGGGGCATCAGTTAAGCCTGAGGGAGAACAATCGCAGGAACACTGACCTCTGAGGTGAAGGCCAACCAGCGGGAGGATTTGGGCACTGAGTTCTATGTCCTCCGCCCCAGTCAGAATCTTGGAGGAATCACCCACCACCCCAGCCAGGTCAGAAAAGCACTGCCACACTGTTGGCCAGGCTCCCCAAGCAGGCCGCAGACACCATTCTGCTAACGCTGACACGGCTTTAAACCACACCTACGGATCTGGGCTGTTCAGTCCGCACCGTAGAGGGCTGGGAGGAAGCAGGGTGAAGACGAAAACCTTCAAGTTAGAGGGACCTGGTTCTGAATGCTAGCTCCACCAGTGATGGGCGGAGCAGCCGTGGACATGGTATCTGCCTACACGGCCTCAGATTTGTTATCTCTAAGGTAATACCTACCTAATAGCATTGTTGTAAAACAATGCTAACAGTAATGTTAATAAAATAACAGTAAAGTAAATAAAATACCATAGAGGTTGTTATTGGCATTACTGCTGCTATTAGACACCAAAGAGAGCAACCACAGCAATGAAGCCAGCATTCCTAGCACAATCCTCAAATTTCATCTTGACCAGTTCTCTTGAATATGGTTCATTTGGTCCTTTTGAAGGATAATAGCAGGTTCCTAAGAAAAATAGGGTCAATACTAAGCCTTCTAAAACATGACAACAAAAACTGTCAGACTGGTTTTCAGAATTTGCCCCCTGCAGAAAGTTCACTGATTTGATATTTTCCCTTATTCCTGGAACCTCAGAAATCTAACAATGTGCTTGTCACTGACATGACAGGGTCCCCTCCACACTCGGCCATCAACCTCTGTCCCTTCCACCACACCCAACACGCCCTGAAAACTTCCTCAGCCACCAGCCCCATCTGCGATCCTTGCTCAGTCCACTCTCACCCTCATTCCTGTCTCTCAGCCCCGGGGAGAGGAGGTAAAAGATGTACGGGGAACATTTTCCCCACAGGCCACAACCTGCCAAAAATGCCAGCAAATCTGAGCATCTTGGCAACAACACACTGAAACAGCCACCATCTATTGTTTTCAATATAATGAGTGAAAAGCAGATCCCTCGGTTTAGTGGCTTCTGAACTGTGTACTTCATACTGTATGTTTCCCATATCTACAGCCACAGATTTTACGTACTTAAGACTACTAAATATTTCTCCCATTCTAGACCATCTTAGACAAGGTATTCACTTGCTGAATTGTTGATTTTCCTTGAGCCCCTTCTCTGACTCTCTTATATCCAAACTAACACTGATTCTGGAACATTGTCTCCCCTAGTTTTGGAAGACAGTGCTGTAATTCTCAATGACCTAAAGTCCAGCAGAGGTAACTGGCATCCAGAAACCTGAAACCAAGTTTGCTCCTCTGTGTCCACAGGTTCTGCACCTATGAATTCAACCAAACCTGGATGAAAAACAGTCAGGAAAAAAATTATACCCATACAGAACATGTATGGACTTTTTTTCTTTATAATTATTCCCTAAAGAATAGAGTTTAATTTGTCCACCATAGTCTACCATGCACAGTCCATCTAGCCTGTCTAGAATGATGTTTAATTTAGAAATGCCTAACATGTTAAATGTAAAAATGACAAAGTATCACTTTGAAAATATCTTTTTATTAAAAATCATAGGAAATGATATCTCTTTAGAAATGGAACTGTTCAACCACCTTTGTGAGCAACATAATCCTACTAATGCAGTCGTTTGGAGGAGGTAGAAGGGAAGGGATTGCAAAAGGTAATATGCTAATGCATTCGTACTTGAAAATTTTCAGATACCACCTTTTGTGTATTTTGTGCATTTTGTTTTACTGTGTGCATAGTCTATATGATGAAAAAATGAATCCTACATTTTATGACATTTTTTCTCTAGACTGTAAAAGGCTTGTCTACTATGTTCAAATAAAGAAGAAAGCATCTTTTAAAAGAGAAGTTTATTTAATTTAAAGCACTTACATTGTATTATGTATTATAAAGAATATAGAGGTGATTTAAATTATACAGAAGGATGTGTGAAGCCTATGCAAATATATGCTATTTTATATGAGGAACTTAAACATCTGTGGATTTTTGGTATCCAAAAAGTGGCAGGGGCGGGGGCGGTTAGAATCAATCTTTTGAGAATATGGAGGATGACTATAACTTGTCTACCATGTCTTACAGTATCCCCCTTATTTGCTCATTCACAATTCCGATAGCACTTCCTCAGAATCACCTAGCTTAACTCAGTCATCTTTTTTCCTCCTAGCTGTGACTCACCCAGCCCACGTTATTTCTCATCAATCTATCACAACATTTTAACTCGCGTATCTGACTCCAGGCTAATTCTCCTTCAACCCGTGCCCCTCTGATAGGCTCTTCTTAGCCAAATTATTTTATTCTGGACAGTGGTTCTTCCTAAATTACTACATTGCTTACTGTTATGAGTGGGTCAAAAATGTCCCCCAAAAGGCTTGCCCTGATAAAGGCTTGTTCCCCCAAGGCAACAATAAGAACTGATCAGATTATGAAGGTACCAACCTTACCAACAGGTTAATTCATTCATTTGTTTGTAGCAGAATGCGCCAATAAGAGATGGGGCCCAAGTGAAGGGAGTGGGTCTTGGGGGCATGATCTTGGAGACTATATCCAGTCCCTGGCACTTTCCTCTCTGGTTCGCTCCTTCTCTCTCTGTTTCCCAGTAGCCAAAAGGTAAGCAGCTTTGCTTCACCTGGATCTTCCACCATGATGTTCTCCCTTAGCTCAAACGCACAGCAATGGAACCAGCTGACCAGGGACTAAAACCTCTGAAACCGTGAACCAAAATAAATCTTTCTTTTTTTAAGCCATTTATGTCCAGTATTTTGTCACAATGATGCAAAGCTAACACAATCACAAACATTCCAGGGGTCTTATTGTCACATAAAATCCAAATTCTTCTGAGCAGCACTTCAACTCCTCTGTGGTCTTGAGCCCCACCCCCAGCCTCATGTCCTGCCACAGGCTTATTGTACCCTAAGTTAACTCTGAACACAGCATGCATCTTGTGTCTTCATACCACTTGCCTTGCTGTGCTGTCTGCCTGGAAAAGGAGCATCCTTCCTCACCTACGTCCTACGTTCCAAGCCTGAAAATCTCTTTCTTATCTTTCGAGAATCTGCTCAAGCTTGACCTTACCCCCTAGTATTGCTATCTTCCTCCCTTCTGTCTCCACTTTTCCTCAGTTCTTATTCACTCTACTGTACCTATCACATTTGATATCTTTCATCTATTGCTGCCTCAACTACTGAACTGTGAGCCCTATGACAGCAGAAGCCACCTCTCATTTACTTTTACACCCTGGTGCCACACGAAATGCCCGGCACAAAGTAGGGGCTCTGTAAACACTTCCCATGTTCAAATTTCCAAACTCTTTACAGAAGTCTTTACTGAATGATTTCTTCCCGCATTAACTTCCCACATCATTTCATATGACATTTCTGAAATATCTTTTTCAGAAATTTTCTTTCTTAGAAAATCATCCCATTTTTGCCAGTTTGCCTGGAAACTTTGGTGTTTATTTTGAAACCAAAAATTGCCTTAAGCTCACTTTGTGCGCTTGGATGAGATTTTAAGAAGAGACCCAAGGAGATGATTAAAGGCTGGAAAACAGACCACGAGAACTGGAAGGAAAAGGCAAAGGTAATTTATATACAATTAATGTCACGCATGTGAATGTTGTTATTTCCAAGGAGGGTGACAGACTTGATGTTTATAACCTGTAAGGGGCGAACAACAGGAGATGAGGTGAGTTGCTACGTAGATCGGTAAGATAGTGAGGCGTTACTTGGCAGAAAGCATTACTGAAAAATCAAGGATCTCACAGGAATGATACCCCGGTCTCTCCTTCTCCAGAGACATTCAAACATATGCAAGGTTCCCAACCATCGGGACTGGCCCCCGTGTGACACTGCCCAAACTCAGGGATGGATTTATACAGGTTTGAGGGACAGTCTGCAGATGACACATTGCTTGCCGGCACCAAGAGCCTACACAAGCTGACAAAGCACTTCCAACTCTAAAATCCTGGAGAAAGTGTCTCAGAGGAATTGAATCCAACAGCCACTTTCTTTCACCAAACATTTATTTATTAGGCCCTTTTTCTAGGCCAGTCCCTGTGTTACGAACCATCACAGTGACAAAGGCACCGTTTTTTCTAATAAAGGAAAGAGCTGATTACCATGTGTCCCTTACAGCACTGTGGGGCTCTGGCTGTCAGAACTGTCTGCGCAAGTACACATGCGTATTTCAAAGAACACACCAAAGCCGCTTGCATTTCCTCAGAGTGACACCAGGCCCCAGCTACTGTAACCTCCCAGCCCTCGCAAGTGCTATTTCCTCTATGTGCAAAACCCGTCCCCCGCCTTCTTACTTAGGAAATCCCGCCTCATCTTTGAAACCAGAGTTTCCCTGCTAGACTTACCCTCTCCAAACTGCCACATTGTCCCAGCTACAACTCCCTTCGCCCCCACTCTAGACTATGATACTACTTTCATGATTCTTGGCTGCATGCTTTAGAACCAGACTCAAAGTAGCTGTAGTAAAAGAGAATTTATTGGAAATATATCAAGGGCTCAACAGTAGCTAGGAGAACGGACTTGGAAGTGTCCACAGTCCAAGGGAGTTGATGCCAAGAAACAGAAACCACAATTATCTCAAATCCAAAAACATCAGAGCTGGATGTTTCTACCTCACTTGAGGTCATGAACGCCCTCAAAACATTCCTCCACTCTAATCTCAACATCCTAGAAAAGGGTTTAATTGGCCAATCTGATGGCTCATGCCCAGCTTGACCAGTCAGCTGTACAAGGATAGGAGAGGAAGATCCTCTTTTCAGTTTCCCGGTGTCACCATGTGGGGACCCAGGAGGTCTCCCCAAAGGGGACACAGGGAAATCAACTGACCCCTCCCACCTTAACTGGAGTAGATCCACCAATTTTTGACTCAGAACACCTCAGTGAGTGTCATAGATTTATTAAACAGAATCAAAGGGTAAAGTGCACTACAGTCTGGGGTTGGGGTATTTGTGTGTTCTTGGGGGTGGAAATTATGGAATCTGTGAATCTACTGTGTAAAAAGAAAAGCACAGACCCCATGTGTAAGTGAAAGTCCCAATTTATAGGTGAAAGGCAAGGGCCTATTTTATAAGTTTATTGTATTTTTTAAGACTCTTAGGTATTTTAGGGTGAGTTACCTGGAAAGGAAAAAAGAATGCACTGTAACCTTGGAAAACTTTGAATGGATCCTAAGGTTGTAGTTTTCTTAAAAGTACAATTTAAAAATTACAGTTTTCCTTTTCTCCTTTCTTCACTTTCTTCTATGCTATCACACCTAGTGGGAATGGGTCACTAGAAGTGGTCACATGTCCAATAATGGAGAGGTTATTACCCCAAAACAGAAATTAGAACACACTCATCACTTTGTTGTGTGAGCCTTAGCCTTCCTCATTATGTTATTGGAAACCTAGTCACTGCCTGAGGGCAGGTGTGCCCTGAGGGCAGGAACTGTACCTTTCATCCCTCTTTCATATACTGTGGCATACAGAGTCAGGAATCAATAACCTCGTACAGGTCACGCGCCTGATCAGCATTTGGTGAATGACCCGTGAAAGCCAAGACAATACTCACCCCTGAACCTACCAACTCCAAGCTCAGTGCTTTTCTGTTATATCCCAATGTTAGAAGGGACAGTATAGTAGTTTAATCCAGTCATCAGTTTCTTAAGTTAATAAATAGGTAGTTGTCAGTTTTCTTAATAAATTAAGTTTAGTATTGGTATATTATTTCTCGCTTACTCAAAATGTTCATAGAATTGATATGTATCTTGTGCAAAGGCAGCTGAAGCATCCATTTATCTTTGAGTTGAACTAGAGCATTCAGCAAATTTCTAAGATCATAGTACTACTGGTGGCCTTTGATTTTTACCTAGTTAATGATGAATAAAGAAAAAGAAAATAATAAGAAAAACACTACCAGAAAAGTTGGAAATAATCTCTAAACATAACATACCTAAATGTAGTAAAACTTAGTGCAGAGTGTTTCCATCATTAGATAGGCGAGCATGACCAGCTCGGGCATTTTAATCCCACCAGGGTTCACTGATGGCATTTGTGACCATTCAAAACTGTGACATTGCACAGCTTATTCAATCCAATTTCCAGTTCATTCTGAATCATACTTGGCCCTGCAATGAGTATTGCTTCACTGAGATGAATAAATATGCACCTTGTTCAAAAGAAAAAAGAGTCTTTGGGAATTCATTGGCAGAATTTCAAAAGTTTAGGATTTAGATCTTATAGATGACTAAGAAGTAATCTTAGTCATCTTGATCTTCCTTTGGGGATGCATTGTCGTGGACACTGACCACTGTAGTCAGGCACTTGTCAGTGAATTCACATGTTGGCTTTTGGTAGTATCTTTTGCTTTAGCTTTTAAGTCATCACTTTGTCACAAAGAAAGAAATTAGCTCTGGATTCCAAATTTACATACCTATATCTTATGTAATTGGCCCCAGGGTCAGGTTCTGGGTCCTTCTTCAATAAATATTTCACATAAGGCTTACATATTTAAATGTCCATGTATTCTATGTCAATAAGAAGTCATGTAACAAAATTTCTGCATATTCAATTGACTGGATAACATTCAGGTTTCTAGAGAAATAACATTTGCTGCAATTAAGTAGTAAGATGGTTGCAGTTGTGTTAGTTGCTTTCCTATTTTGAAGAGCTTGCCAATTAAGGTACATTTTATACTCAAATTTAAGATCAAACTAATGAATGACAATTTTTGCGTGTTTATGTACACCAAGATTGCCCTTTTTTACTCCACTTAAAAATCGTTTATAAAGCAGAATTAGGTCTCATTGATCCCAAACTAGATTTACAAGCTAAGTGCTATCTTTCTAGAACTTGAAAGAAACTGTAAACTACCCAGAAGGTGTTTTTAAATTGCTTTTGCTGATGTATCTTTGGTGGACCTGTTTGGCAACTCAATTGTTTTCACTGCAGCTGTGGGTTACCTGTGGTTTCAGACAAACTACTGTGCATGCTTTGTTTATTTTATCCCTTTTTCCTGTTGGAAAAACAGCTGGAGAACAGACATCCTGCTGTTCAGAGCCTCAGGCTTTGGAATATTAACAGGAAGCCACAATAAGCATCTTCGTTACTTCACCTGTGGCATAAAAGGCAGACAGAATGGAACCCGTCGGGAGGAACTGATTTAAAACAGAGTAAAGCAGTTTGGGGACCATGTGTCTGAGCATCCAAAAAACTGCCACTGGCCTAATAAATTGGCTTCCTTCAAGTACAGTTCAGCCAGGGGAGGAAAAAAAGTCAGTTTCCTATAGAAAACAGCAAGGCAGGCCTCCATCACCTGCAACAATAAATGGAATAAAGTAGTTAGTTCATTAAACCCACAGCTAGTGTCTCATAATTTTTATCAGTTGCTTTTAGCAAAAGATGTGGAAGTAGATGGTAGTAGTTTCTGGATGGGAGAGAAAGAAGCTGATAGTCTTATGAGATACTTTCATGTGTTTTCCATCATGCATAATTACTCATCGTAAGTCAAGAGGGTTATTGTATGAGCATCATTCCAAATATCTTTCCAGTCAGTGGAAGAGTGAATGCGGAGAGGAGACATAATTATAAAGACTCCATCTGTAAAGGAGAAGATGGGGCCAGCGTGAATATATGACCCAAGACTCTTTATGTAATGTCTACATTATAATAGGTCAAAAGTATTCCTGGCAGTGGAATTAGCTAGCAGATCTATCTTCCGCTCTGTAGAATGAGGCCGGAGAGAAAAAAAATTCCAAAAAAAAGATCGCCCCCTAAATGTAAAAAAAGCAGCTAACCAGAAGAACAAAAGAAGGGATAGTAATTTTAACATTAATTATTGACCACGCATTTGAACTGCATTGCATTGTACCTAGTAAACACTTACATACCTACAGGCTTCTTATGACAATGCATACGTTCAGGCTACCTGCTTCTACTAAACACAAATAAGAAAGAGAATTCAGGGTGGGGATATAGTTCAGCAGCAGAGCACTTGCCCAGAGCGCACAAAGTCCTGGTCGAGAGAGAAGTGGGAGGGATGCAACAGCCCAAATAAAGACACAATTTCTTTATGACAGTCTTCAGAGCTGAAATTCTAGAAACCATCATTCTGTGTAGCCACCGTGAACCCACGAGTCAGACAGATCCGGCTCAGATGCCAGCCAGCCCACAGTTAGTTGCATGAAATTGAATAAATTACTGTGCATTCCTGAACATAAAGAATCCTTCGTTTTCCCAAGGACAGGATCGAAACCATTTCCTTCCAATTCTTGGAATGATATAAACTTTCGGGGATACTGATAAAGAAATCAAACATCTATTTATAATGAATACTTTAATAACTTAGTCATGAACATTTAAAATCATGTAAAATAAAAATTTGGAAATGTTTTCACTCTTTTCAGGGAAAAGCTCTCTTCAAGTTCTTCACACGCAGGACTGACCTATTACCTGACAGTCTTCCCAACACATTGTCTTCATTTCCAGATGGGTAATTTGATGCTGTCACAAGAAATTTTATCCCCAGACACAAGTACCCATTCATATAACATTAAAACAATTCCTTTGTTCATTCATCCAGTGAGTAAATATGTGCACCAGTCTGTTCCCTTCATGTAATATAATAACCGATATATTGCTTTAGAAAGGCCTCTTTTTAAGGGCTGTTTATGGTGATATTCAAACCCTTGCAATCTGAAGTCGCCACTCCACTCCTTACCCACTAAGGACAATGACTAAATCTGTCCAGCTCTTGCCTTCTGTTTTAAAGATTCTACAGGTGACTTCCATAAACTTTCGAGACCAGAATCTTCCGAGGTCATCTCACGCACAGGTACTGTAGAAGTGCTCTGTAACGTCAGAGCCTTTATAAAGACTGAACTCTGAGATGACCCACTCCTTTCTGAGACGTAAGTTTGGAAACTATCTCATGTTATTCTTTAGCACACACAGTACTTAATCTCTCTAAGCATCTGTTTCCTCCATTGTAGTACAAAGCTAATAATAGCACTTTGCTGATAGAATGCGGGAGAGGATTAAATGAGATAATGTCGTACAATGACACCTAGCACAGCACTGTGCATCTAGAAAATAATATATTATCTATTGATGCTGCCCCAGACTGGGGTGCCACAGACAAAAAAAGTCCAAACTGAAGATATATGTCTAACACAGCTCGCAAAGATCTGAAATGAAGCAGATGTGGACAGGTTCATGGAAAGTGGATTATTATTCCAAAGGAGGAAAAAATAAGTAATGTGATAAATTTGCTTCTGAGACAGAAAGAGCTTTTAAACAAAGAGTAATAAGTATTTCTCCTTTTCTTCTTCACCCAGGAAATGGTCATGGTATGCATCTGAACTGCAGCATAAAGGGCTCATGTCATATAGAAGGAATAACTTCTATTCAGTGAAAATTGTGGGGAAAAAAGAATCAATTTTGAATAATGGGTATGAAAGACTTTAAAAATGAGGAAACTTCTCATATAGTCCTATTCATAGGGTTATTGTAGGAAAGATTTTTCAAGATCGCAAATTGACCTTATGTTATCATCATGAGGTACGATACAAAACCGAAGCACAAGAAAATAACACTAGTAGCAGAGTATGTAAACAGGGGCAGTGTTGGCACGTTTTACTAAGTACCTTGCTTATCGAGTAAATTTATATTTTACTATCTTTACATAGGTTGCCTCTACCGTTAGAAAAACCATAAGCTTTGGAACATCGAGGACCTGAATTTAAGTCCCATTTTTTTCTTTTTAGTGTGTGACTTTGAAGAAGCTCCTTAAGCCCCCTAAAATTATGCTTCATCTTCTGCACATAGCACATTAAAACATCACCCTGACAGAAATACAGTGAGGATCGCATGTGGTGTGCGTTAGGCGGCATGCAGGGGACTCTCCAAATACTGATTCTCTTCTCCCCCAGATTGTACTCGCAAGTATATGCTAGTTTTCAGAAATCAAAGTCATTACACTAAATTGTCGACTGAGACCCTTACAACCAGAGAAGGCTTGTTCCTCAATACGCAACAGAGCCACATTACAGCTTGGCTTATTTCTAGGTAACGAATCCTCTGAAGATGGAACTAGACAAAGGTGAACAAACTCCTGCTGAGTACACAGGGGTGTTATAAAGTTTTCTAGTCAGCAGTTATATTCACCTAGTTCTACTGTTTAAACACGGTCTTGAAAAAAATCTCATTCTTGGTCATAACACTTCCTTAAAAATTCCAGTAATGTTGTCACGCCCTCCTTTTCACCCAAAATCACTTGGGTGATTTTGAACATTCTAGCAAGGCTTATTAATTAGGACAAGGTTTAGTGACATAACAAAAAGAGTCAAAACACAGTGACTGAAATAAGACAGAAATCATTGCTTTCTCGTGTAACAGTTCAGTGGTAAACGGTACAAGGCTGTTAGAAAAGCGCTATCATCAACACATAATTTCTGGAGTTGGGGATTTAGTTCAGTGGTAGAGCGCTGACCTAGCAAGCAACAAGGCCCCGAGTTCCATCTCTGCCCCCCCCCCACCCAACCACAGCAAGATAAAGACATAAGTTCTGTCTCTGGGATCTAGGCAATTTCCACCCAGTCAGAAGGGCAGAAGGAGGCAGGAGCATGGGATACACCTTTCTAGGAATACAATCCACAAGAATCACACATACATCAGGTCACATGCCATTTGTCCAGATTTAGTCACACGGCCGTATCAGCTACAAGGAAGATCTAGAAATGCAGTCTCATACTGGAAAGCCGGCAAATCCCAAAAAAAAGATGGAACAGGAATATGAGGACAGGACCATCAGTGGTATCTGCCTCACAAAATTAAAGAGAAAAAATTCTCTGGATGGTGTAACTCTTTCTTAGAGGACCATTTAGTTTTTGGAAACTATGAACACTATATCCTTTCATCTGAAATTTGATGTGACAGTTACGGATATAATGCAAAGAATAAAGACCCTAGCAACATAAATTGAGGCAGTAAGTACAAACCTTGCTTATATAACAGAAACATGAGTCATTGAGTCTTATTGAGGCCAAGCTACATCTGGGAAAATCTTAATAAGCTGACCCAGAAAGGGAGTTGGAATGGAGCTGTGTTGGAACACAGCTGGAACAGTGTCTGGGACAATGACAGAACTTAGTCTCAATCTTTTAAAAATAAAAGAGTTGTGGGAGGGCACCCCAAACAAGCCTGGACTAGCCTGGAGAGCGCCAGAGAAGAAAGAGTCCCACTCGGACAGAGTTCATGGTTTACGAAACACTGGGTCAGATGAAGTGACAACAGCCCCCATTTGACTGTGAGAAAATATTTCTGGGGCCGACGAGGAATAGTTCTAATCAAGAACGAGGTTACCAGATGCCATTTTGAAAGCTCTTAATGGAAATCTTTTCCAACCTATTTGAAAGACTTTAATACGTTATTTCCTTGCCTGGGCTTCACATTTACTTCACTCCTGCAGGGAATCCAAAGTATTTTTATTACAAAGTATTCATTCATTAATTTAAACACTTGTCCTAATGTCATTAACATTTTCATTTACAATTGGTTCTCTTTTCTTGACTATACACTTAAGAACATCCACACTGCAAAGCAGAGAGAGTTTTCCCCATTTTTTCCAAAAGAAACAAGAGAGTACAACAGCATTTCTAGATTCTACAGGACTCAGAAGAAAATCACCAAAACACAAGCTGACCAAAGAGCAGTCGCAGTAACTTGTTTAAAATCCATACAACTGAGAAGTATATCTCTTGAACCGATCCACGAAAGAACGAGGGAAATTTGCTATACAATTTTTTTAAAGCCAGTGACAATTTTGCAAATTCTTAAGAGGAAGAAAACTTTATTTTCTGATGGAATAAATCCTATACTAAGAAGGCAGAAAACGGAATTGTTTTCCGGATCGGCCAATAGCTAATCACACGGACTGCGGTAAATCCCATAATATCTTTAGACTTCAAGCTTCTCACTTGTAAAATCAGAAAGTTGAAAAATATTTCTATGGTCTTTCTAATTTTAACAGCCCATAAATTTATGAAATTTGTACTTTCTGATTTTTTAAAAATTCTTTCATCATAAATGTCACAGAATATTATAAATGTCGTATTAACTTTTTCTAGTTCAAACTCACATTTAGTAAACGATAAGTCCCCTCCACAAGGAAAGGGAAATCCATATTCTAAAGACATTTTTTAAAGCTCAGATTTGCAAAAGAAAACCTAAACTGTTTTCTAAAGAACTTTCTATCTTTATTTTCTTTGAAGGTGTATGTGTCACTTTATTGATTCTTCACACCAAAAGCATATTTGAATAAGATGGCTATTTCCTCCAAACTTGTATTACATATGATTCATATCCTGCTGTCATTAAAATGTTTACAGCAGACCATCTCCCTGTTAATGTCAGTTTCAAAGGATTAAAGCTAATTATGGCATTGCTTGGATTACACTTACACTTACTTAAATTGGCTCTGGAACAGTACCACAGTGGACTCCTGGCTCTAGTCTCCTCTCCACCAGCATTAGTCCAACAGTCTTCAACAAGGACACCAGGGGTCTCCTGAAAACACAGGGAGGAAATTGCTTCAGCAACTCCACATGCTTGGCCGTCTTGTTCAGTCCGCCATACTTTGCAAGTGCTGCATCTGCCCCCTAGAAGGTCAATCTCAGACCTATTCACGGAGGAAGAAAATACCAGTGCAAATTCTCAACGGATTTTCCCTTCAGGTAGATGCAGTTCCAAAAGGCAGACTCAGAAATTGGAGGAAATTTTCGAACAAAGAAAAAGGTCCTCCATTAGAGGAAAAGCAGACTTGCCTCTAGGTGTGGGCTGCATTTCAGGCAAAAATCACTCAGTCGTAAACAGACCATCTCAGCTATTTCCTCCCTTTTGTCTCTCTCATCCCCTTATTGCCTACCTTACAAACTCTGGTCATCTTTAAGGGTACAGTCCCTTCTCCACTGTCTTCTCCAGCTCTTCCACAGCAGCAGAAATCCTCTCACCTGTGAGCACAAGTTACCCACGCCTACCTCTACAGTTTCCCATTTTACCGTCACTGAATCCCAATTGTGTTCCTTAATCTCTTCATCTGAGGGTCATTGGTTTATTTGCTTCACTCTAGTAAACTACAACCTTCTTATGGCTAAATAAATCAGAGTCATCTCTACCCTGATTGCCCAGGACAAGGTCAGTTCACTTTAAGTACTTAGTAAATGCCTGCTTAACGGAAAGTTTGTCTTGTAGGTCTTAAGCAGCTACAGCATTTAAAATACACACCACCAAAAGCCTAAAAGTGGTATCAACTGTTGGCTCATATTCTAAATATATCTAGTATACACAGCATTTACCTTCTAAAAACAATAGAAGAATAATCATTTGCCTCATTTCTTTTTTAATTATGATGAAAGTTTAATTTTCTATTAATAATTTCAGAAATGTAGCATATTAAATAATTGTTTTTTAAAAGTTGTTTTATACATCTCTTTATATAAATTTCCCTATTCCTACAACCTTCAAAAAGGCTCACACTTTTTCCATAAATAATGTAAACCATCTACATTCTAAAATAAAGAAACTGAGCTAGGAATGTATATCAGTGACAGAGCACTCACTCAACATGCACAAGGCCCCGGGTTCAATCCCCAGAACCCCCCCAAAAATATGTAAGATAAAAAATTAAATGGAGACATTATCCCTATTGACTAAGAAATATTCATTTCTTTATGCAGGAATAGAAGTTGCCTATTTCCAGAGATTAACAATAAAAATGGATATAAATCGTCTATTATTTAGTGAGGACCAAGAAGTAGTAAGGTTCAATTCGACAGGGTTGAGAATTTAGCTCAGTGGTAGAGCACTTGCCTAGCAAATGCAAGGCCCTGAGTTCTATCCCCAGCACCCTCCCCCCAAAAAGGCTCAATTCACTGTTTCTAAATCTTGTTACCAACAGCACTTCAGGCCAGATAATTCTATATTTGTTGGGATCATCCTGTGCATTGTGAGCTGTTTAGCAGTATTCCTGGCCTCTAGTCACTTGATTCTATTAGCATTCCTTCAGTTACAACAATCAAAAATATCTCTAAGTCTTGTCAAATTTCAAGAGAACAAGTGCTCTTAAAATTCTCAGATGATAGATATAACAGGCATTAGACAGAGTCAGACAAGTAGCAAATGTCAGCTCCACCTCTGAAGAGCTGCTTGACTCTAAAGCTACTTAATCCCTCCAATCTTTAGTTTAGTTTTTCATCTGTAAAGTGGTACTAATAAGATCCACTTTTAGAATTCGTGGGAAGAATAAATGGAGAAATATACATGAAGTACTTAGTATTATACCTTATATTTTGAAACCACTTAAAAGCTAATAGTTATTTCTATTAGTTGTTATCACAAAATATTAATGTATTAGCTGTCAACCACTGGGACAAAATACTTGACATGTACAATTTAAAGGAGGAAGGATTTATTTGGGCTCACAGTTTCAGAGGCTTCAGTCCATGGTCTGCTGGCTCCAAGGCAGAAACATTATGGCAAAAGGGCATGACGAAAGAAAGCTCTCCATTTCATGGAAGCCAGCAGCAGAGAGAATAAAGAGAGCCAGAAAAAGGAAAGGGCTGGGGGCAAGAATCCACTTTTACAGGTCATGTCCCCAGTGACCCATACCCTCTAACCAGACCCTAATGGCACATTCAGCTGTGAACCCATCAGAGGATTAAACCCCTGATGAATATAATATAGACTTTCCATGATCCAATCACCTCCCAAAAGCCCCACCTCTGAGCATATGAGACTTTTTGGAGACATTTTAGATCAAACCATAACAATTCATTTTGCTGGAGTCAAAATACCACAAAATACTGTAACACTGAAGAAATCTGGCTTTAAAGAGTTCAGAACTACGTCAGACTCCTTACTGTCTGAACAATACTATGTTTGTAATATTTAATTAGAAGAGGGTGTTTACTTGATTGGTTTACATCATCGGAGGTTTGATAGTTTCACAGTGGCCATCTGCAGGCTAGAGAGTCAGGAAACCAGTGGTTGCTCAGTCCAAGAAGCTAGAAGCCTCAGAACAAGATAGACCAAGGACGCGACCCAGCCTAAAAATGAAAAATCTAAAACCTCCCTAGAGAGTTGCTGATGCAAATCCACCTTGAAAAGCTGACAGATCTGGAGCTGATATCCACAGTTGATGGTACCAGCAAAAGAAAACACTTGTTTAAGAATGGAGCTTGTTTTAGTTACTTTTCTCTCGTTGCTGGGACAGAATACCCGACACCCAAAGTTAGGGGAAGAAAGGTTTATTAGCTCACAGTTTGTGGAGGTTTCAGTGCACAGTCAGCTGGGTCCGAGACAGGGCGGCAGGGCAGACCAGCAGCAAAGTAAGTGAGGAATACAAGGAATGTAGGCAAGGAATGCAAGCAAGCAATGCAAGCAAGCAGCTAACCAGCTTCTTCCTGTATCTTACATTTTATGTAGGCTACCTGTCCTTAGGGCGGGCAGCACTCCCACCCTTAATCCTAATACCCTTAATCTTAGTTTCACATCCTTGATCCCAGTAGAACCATGCCAAACTGATCAATGGATTAATTTAGTAATCACACACTCTAGATCCAGCTAGCTCTTACCACATGAGGCTTTGGGGGGACATCCAGACACAAACCATAACAGAGCTTCTATCTGCATCGGAGCTTCCCCTTCTTGCACATTTTATTCCATCCAGGTCTGCAGCTTATTGGATGCTGCTGCCCAACTTCACGGCCAGCAGCTCACTGATCTACATGCCAGCTGTTCCTGGAAACGCCTTCATAACCCCCCCCAGAAATATGGATTACCAATTTTCTAGGCATCTCTCAATCCAGTCAAGCTGACAACCAAGATTAACTGTCACATCGCTCCTAACAGACTAACTGTGAACATCAGTAGTTACTGTTCTATAGTCGAAGCAATTCTGTGAAATTCTAGGCAGAATTTTGGACGAAGGATTCTAGTTGTCTTCTCTATCTAGTATTTCTCCAGTCACAATGATAAGACGCTCAAATTTTCACAATCCCCAATATAGTCATATTTCCCAGACTCCTTCCCAGTTAAGAAGGGTAATGTGACAAAGTGCTAGTCGATGCATTGTAAGCAAAAATTTATATACAGTTTCTGAGATGTGTTTTTTAAAAAAGAGGGTCTTTTCCTTCTCCCTTTGTATTTATTCTACTACTTAGAATATGAATGTACTAGAGGGAGAACTAGTTGCTACAACAGCAGTAAAAATCACACCCAAGAGAGGGTGTAGTATAAAGTTGGAAGCAGCTGGGTCTCAAATATATGTGGTATAGCACTGTTATATCAGCCCTGAGCTGCCTACAACTGGCCTTTAAAGTGATGGAAAAAGAACATTTCTATCTTATGTCGAGTCTCTGTTAGTCATAGACAGATTTAATGTGCAGCACTGGCGAACAGTGTGATGCCAAGCAGCAAGTATGCAGATGGTACAGGTCAGCAAGCTGGAGCCCTATGTTATTATACGCCATAACACGTAATAAAACTATTCCCAGCCAGACCACCCTGTGAATTTAAGACACGTGGTTGAAAAATTCAGAAGGTTAGTTCTTCTCCCTTTTAGTAAAGAATTATGAAAGAGATTAGACCTGGCGAAGAGCTTACCACTTAGACAAATGGGAGTGAATACACTTCTGCTCAGAGTTCGTAACCTAAATTATTGGAGAATCCTGTTAAATTTAGAGACTTTTAAGATTGAAAAAGTGAAATGCTTCTGTCTTGCTCATATTATGTCTTTTTTTAAAAAAGATTTTTAGACTTCATAGGGGATAAATCCTTTTTCCAGCCCCCCTTATAGGGAAGTTTTCTGCCAGTTGATGGGAGTCAACCTAGAAGCAAAAAAATCATATTCAATGTGTTGCCTTCACATCGAAGCCTATTTCTGGATAACAGAAGGGGTAGTGTTATGGGCTGAATTGTGTTCCTCTCAAATTGATATGGAGGTCCTAAGCCCTACCTCTCAGAATGTGACTGAATTTGGAGGAACCTTTAAAAAGGTAATTAAATTAAATTAGGTCACTTAAGGTGGGTCTTAATCCAATATGCCTGGTGCTCTCTTTAGAAGAATTTAGACACACACATACCAAGAGGGAAGACCATGAAGACACAGGAAGAAGATGGTCATCTACCAACCAAGGAGAGAGGTCTCAGAAGAAACCAACCCCACTAACAACTTGGTATTGGATTTCTAGCATACATCTGGAACTAAGAGAAAATAAATTTCTGTTTAAGCCACCCACTCTGTGGTCCTCTATGGCAGCCATAGAAAGCTTAACACAGGTTAACAGGGCTCGGGGATCAATAAATGAAAGACAGAACCCTTTAAAAAACAGGGCACAGAAGTCTTTGGCTTCGCTTGTTCACCATAGTCCTAACCAGAAACAAATAGACAAAATACTTAATAATTTGGAGAGGGAATTGAAACCACGAGCCCGGCCCTTCTAAGCCTGTGATCTGTCAAACCCTAAAGCAACCCCTTGAACCCAAATCCTCTGCCTGCAGGAAGGCAGCTGGGAAAAGGGGCAATTGTCCAAGTCCTGCTGTACATGTGATCAGAGAAGATAATGGAAAAAGACAGCTCCTACCAGAGAGGAGAGCCAAGAGAGGTTGGCTGCACTTAGCACAAGACTTAATCCTCCACCAGGAATCGGCTTCTTCCCTATTATAGCCCAGCCGGATTTGGTAAATGCTAAGCCTAGTCACTGGAAAGCATTTGCATTCCCTCTTTTTCCAAGTGGGAGTTTTTGCTGCAGATATTATACTATGACTCTACCAGAGCATATTGGGTAGAACAGGACCAGAAACCTATGGTCCCAACAGAACTCTATTCTGACCTAATAGGAACATCATCTAGAGATCCCAAACTTTGAGTTACTGTTAGTAACCTGGTGGTATTTTGAATCTTCTCCTCTGGGAAGGAGGTGAGTGTAGCTAAGTAAGAGAAGAAGATACACATGGGTGCTTTCACATGCATGGACCGCAGCAGAGATTTTTGGGTGTCTCTTAATTTATTTTTCACTTCTTCGTTATTAAAATTCCAAAATTTTAGCTGGGTACATGGCTGCCCAAACAAAATTCATTTCTCACTCTCCCCTGAAACTAGGTATGGCCATATGATTAAATCCTTCCTTGTATAATATAAGCAAACACAATATACATAACTTCTAAAACACCTCCTTCAAGGTAAGCTAGATTCATAGCCTTTTTCCTATTTCCCAGTTCACCTGCATGAAATTTGGATATAAGAGCTAGTGTTCCATCCATTAGGGTGAAAGTCACACATCTAGTTCAACAATCTTGGTAAGACGAAAAGTTGAAAGTAACCTGTGTCCCAGATTACTGAGAAGCCATCATTTCAGGCTCTATATTTTTGTATGAGAGAGAAACAAATATATGTCCTGTGAGCTAGTGATATTTTCACATCTCTATTATTAACACAAGAACTAATTCCAACTAAGAAACAAATCCTATTCCAACTAACAGACTGATCTTCTATGTTTCCTTTTATCTGGAATAAGAATAAAGATAGAAAACTATGATACAGACACAAACACAAATAAATGTTGAAGACAGAAGCATATGATTCTTAATTCTAATTCCACTGACCCCTTGAGGAAATGTGTCACTGTATTCTTCCCTACAGTAGAGCAAACGAGTCTGCAAAAAGCAAAAGAGACAAGAGTAGGAAATTGAAGTTAAAAAAAATGGAAGAAAGGTACAGAGGCTGGGTGAATGGTTTAGAAGCAGAGCGGGGTGACTCACCTTCATGAATGCTGTCCTTATAATGAGTCAAAGGGAAAGATGCTCAGAAAGATGTAAAAGAAATTCCGACATGCATCCTAAATGGGGGCTGTACCAATTTTCCCACTTATCCAGGTTGATCTTTATCCATAAATGATTTCAAAGTGAAATTATGACTTTCATAAATTTTTAATTTGGTTCTGAAATAAAGAAAATGGAAATAGAACCTTGTTTGAAAGTGTTGCTTGGTGCAGACATGCGGGCCAAGAGGGATATGGTTCTCACCCACACAGCACGCATTTCTATTCATGGGAATGTGCCAATAAAAGCCAGCCATCGTTTTCCATCTTTTAATCAACCTGCTACATGTACAATTCTTAGAAAACTCTCCTGGGGATATGACAGTGATTGTTCAAGCAAATAACGTGTGCACTTAACAATATTAGATTTGTATAACCAGTTTTATAGACTCCATTAGCCAAAGCATTTTGAGAAACCTATTGTTTGGCCCAGCCATTTGTTAATAATAACTGCATAAATCAATGTGTGTTTGGGGGTGAAATAGGGAGTTATAGGTAGAAAGAAGAGAAGCATGAAATCTTCTTAGAAGAAATTAACTGAATTCAATCAGAATACACTCCAGTGGCCCAAATGAACCTACTTTTACTCTAGCATGCTGTGTTACCCATACTGCATTCTGCCCCTAAGGTGAAAGGCTGGTTACAGCCTAATTTAAATCCTTCACACATTATTATTCTCTACTAAGTGGAATAAAGAGCACATGGTACCAGTCACATGCTAAACATATGATAGGGAGTGTAAACTCAACTATTTGAACCTTAATATTAAAGAACCTTCTTGAATTTAAATCACCCAATACCAGGTTATGACTTCAATCCAAAACAGACCTATCCTGGAGAGTTGAGGGACCTTTTCAAAGACAAAGAAAGCTTCTAACCTGCTCACAATTAGCCATTACATGCTACTGAGTGGGGAGAGTGTTTAATTGGGACTGCCACTCTCAATTAACCAACAAATGAATAGAAGAGCAAAAAACCAAAATTCAGTACATATGTTACCAATTATTTCCATTAGGGATTATAATGAAATTGTATGTTTTGCTTTGGTTTTTCTTTCTTCTCTAGCTCCAAGAAGTTATATAAACTAAACAAGCGAGCGAGCCGAACTTAAGCATAGCTTTTTCCTTCAAAATGTGAAAGAAGCACACGCCTGACTCTACCGCAGTGCTTCAGTTATTATATTCGACTCCAACTCCAACTGTTCTCAGCTCACCCTTCAGCATTTTCTCTGCAGTGGTGCTGGTCAGAATTCCACTTTAGGTCTTTAGGAATAACCAGTGAGGTTCTCTGTGATTAAAAACATAAGGTTCATTTCTTTCTTCACTGAGCTGCAACAGAGAATGTTTAGTCCATGAGATAAAATTCCCAAACTCTTTACTTAAAAACGAGAGTGTTCAATTTCACTGTTATGATTCTCTAGGCTTCTGATTGGTAGCCTGTTATAGAATATTTTGTTAGAGTGATGGAAGGAAAAGGAGAGAATGGCCATATACCATAATGATGCATTCATTGATCTAAAAAGCTCTTTGGCTTGTATCTGCTTTTGAAGATGTTTTAAATAGCCATCTCCCAGAACCAAAATTCAAACTTGAATTTCCTGGATCCGACAGCCTTATATATTTAAATGTACTTTTAAATTTATATTTAAATTAAATATGGATCATTTTTAAAATTTTGAAATGTTGCCAAGCATTTGATATAAATTGAACATGCAGGAGTGCTAGACTTTAAGGAAAATGTGTACCTGAATTTGACTTAATTACCTTTAAATATTAATCTGTTTCATATTTTTTATTTGTAGTAGAAGAACTACAAGAGTATAAATACATTTGGAAATTATAATTTTTTTCCTCATGAACATCATTTAGCCCTTTCTAGATTCCACTGAGACAGCTATCCTACTGTGGTTTTATTTCTGGTGATCTGATAAATTACAAGACACTAAGGGAACATGGAGACAAAATAATATGCAAAAAGTTAAATACAAAAGTTAAATAGCTTTCAAAAAAAAGTTAAATAGCTTTCCATAACTTTCTTTTCTTAAACACTTATCAAAACTATGAATCTGAGTCTTCCAATTATGAGCAGAGTCAAATCAAGAATTTGTGCCTTTTTCAAGTAGCGAGACATTGTGTACATTAGGAATCTAAAACCTTTCCTGGTAAACACATTAAAAAGATTATACACTATGAACAAGTTGGTTTCACTCCAGGGATGCAAGGATAGTTCAACATACACAAATCAATAAATGCAGTGCACCACATAAATAGAATCAGTGAAAAAAAATCACATGATCATCTCAACTGATACAGAAAAGGCCTGCAGTAATAGTCAATATGCCTTCATAATAAAACCCTGAAGAAAGTTGGTGTAGAAGGATTGTACCTTAGCATAATAAAGGCTAAATGCAACAAACCTATAGCCATCATCATACTGAATGTGGAAAAACTGAAAATATTTCCTCTAAAATCAGGAACAAATGTGACTGTCCACTTTCACCACTCTTTATCCATGCAGCACTTGAAATTTTAACCACAGCAATTAGGCAAGAGAAAGAAAAAAAAGGGATACAAATAGGAAAAGAAAAAATCAAACTATCCTTATTTGCGGATAATATGATCATGTACTTAGAAAACCCTAAAGACACCACCAAAAGACTTTAGATCTGATAAACAAATTTAGCAAAGCAATAGGATACAAAAATCAATATAAAATAAATCAATTTTCTGTACATGAATAATGAACTTGCTGAGAAAGAAATGAGGAAAATAATTCCATTGACAATAGCTTCAAAAATATAAAATACCTAGGAATCGACCTAACCAAAGAGCCAAAAGACTTGCACAGTGAAAATTACAGGACACTGAAGAACTAAACTGAAGAAGACACTAAACCATGAGAAGAGCTCCCATGTTTATGCACAAACAGAATTAATAGTGTTAAAATGAACATTTTTTCATATATTTATTTGCCATTTTTATTTCTTCATCTGAGAAATGTTTATTCATTTCAGATGCCCATTTTTGGATAGGGTCTTTAAATTTGGGGGGGTTGATCTTTTTGAGTTCTTTATATATTCTGGATGTTAGACCTTTATCTGAGGGACAGCTGGCAAAAATTTTCTCCCAGTTTGTGATTTTTCGC
>PVJO010007740.1:7203-80040 GCA_004026905.1 Hystrix cristata | reverse complement strand
GTTGTTGTTTTGTTTTTGTTTTTGTTTTCCCTCTTCTCCCAGAATACAGAAAGTCTGGGCACTTCTCTTTTACCTGCAAATGGCTTCAGCCATTCGCTTTTTACTTGCAAGTGGTTCTCTTTCAACCGTGAATAGACCACCTTTTCACCTGTAAATTAGACCACTGCCTAAAACATAAGGGTGGTCTTACTTTGGAAGGGCCATTCTTCCCTACCCACCAAACCAAGATCACAGGTTTCTACCATAGACCACCTTTCACCTGTAAATTAGGCTACCGTCCAAAACACACAGATTATCTTACTAGAGGTAGGCCATCCTCTGCCACCCACCAGACCAAGACCAAGACTATAGATTATCAAATTCCACAGATTGCCACTACCAAAAACATTAATATTCCCAGTTCCAAAATGTAATGTGCGCCCACGCTCCACCCTGAGCACCCCCACTCCACTCTTGGGTCCTTCTGAAATCTCTGCCTAAATAAGCCTCTAACTGATACATCCTGAGAATTCTTTTTCCATGACAGGAATCAGCAAACCTGCAAACTTATTCCACAAAAGGGTGAGGTAAGTTCCTTATTTCAGCTTTAGGAACCTCTCAGCCCCAGCACAGAGACAGTTCCAGTTCCACATTCTGCCTGGCCATGTGCAAGTCAATGCTTTAGTTCTTTACCACTTTCTGTATCTCTGAATCATGGCCACTTAAGGCCTTTGATTATTTTCTCTTAAGATTCCCTGACAATGGTCCTAGACCAGAGTATATGAAAACTCTCTTTCTCTCTCACTCTGTCCTTCCCATACACATACACACACACACACACACACACACACACACACATACACACATACACACACACACAACAGTGAGAATGCTAGATTAAAAAGGATGAAATCACTGAGCTTAGTTCTACAGTAAGCTGTGTAGGTCAACAACTAAGGCTCTAGCTGAACACAGGATGAAGATAGGTGCTCACTAAAATATGGTGCCAACCCTATCTGAGCAGAGATGATTTACTTAACCATCAGCAGCCGACTTTGATAACAACAAGAATACAAAAACAGACCTTTCATACAAGTGGAATGCAAAAGAAAACAGTAATCTTCCAGACTTAACTCATAAATTTAAGGAAGCTTTACAAATACAATAAATTCTGTCAACTACAATGCAGATATGAAAGTAGTATGAATCCACTTTGTTTCAGTGTGTCAGTCAATCAACAAATATTTTTTGAGTATCCTCTTTGTGCCAGAAAGGGGCCCAAAGAAAGACAAGAAAGGTTCTTTCTGCCAAACAGATAAAACTCACACAATAACAGCTCAGTATCGTTGAATGAACAGATGAATTGTCGATTACACCATTGTCTAGGAATTACCCAAATTCCACACTCCCTAGGAAATGCTCCAAACTTGGGAGAGCTGGAAAACCTCTTTCCTAAAAATATATAATCTGAACTTCTCTTAGTTACAACCAACTGGACAGAATCATAAATATGTTCACTTAGAACTTCTTGCTTAAAGAAATTTTGTACATCATTGCCATTGTAATGTTGCTTTGTTACTTATAGCCCACTAAGATATCTACCAGGGTGTGATTAAATCTTTGCAGTGACTAGTCAAAGCTCTCTGAAAATCTCTCCTAAATTCTTCTCCATTGGTAGGCAGAATGGTGTGGCAGGCTTCCTGACTTACGTGTTTTTAAAAGAGTTGAACCAATTTATAATACAAATGTAGAAGCATACAAGTCTAATTACAATCTCACAGGCGCTGCCAGTTGTCACTTGATGCTAACTAAACAGGTCGTGTTTAGTAGGTATCCCCTGACTAATTCCATCATGCTCTGATCACCCCACTGAACGGAGATGAACCACTTGGCTACCTGGGCAGAAGACAACATGAATTGGTGTTTCTGATGCCAGCTTCCTACTCATAACCTAGGTTCATGCTCTTTAAACTCATCGCCTAGACATTTTAGCACATGTTCTGAAAGTTTCTTTCTATAAAATGTTATCTGACAATTGCAGCATTGTCGAAGTTTCTTTTTGATCTGTTAGTCCTAGAAAAGCCTAGGCCTCCCTGCACCCCCTAGGGATCTAAAGGTTTACCTTCCTTTGTCCTATTACCATTATTCAATTCTTGCCAGTAGTTGTAATGATGTACATGTGCGCACACGCATGCATGCATGTGCACACCCATGCATACACACATGTTACTGGGTTCTGGGGTGCTAGAGTCTCTTTTTAGAGGTACTGTAATTACAGTACTGTAATTTTTAGGTCCTTTCTGTCCCAAACAATGAACTGAGTGAAACAACATAAATAGTGGCAAAGTTTCACATTTACTAAATATAAGAAAAATACCAGAAGGGTAGGGAAAGAACGGGCTCTGCAGAGTGAGTTTGGGCCAAGTAAAAAGGGAGAAAAAAATAAAGATAAAAATATACTCGAGGGCTGGGGATTTAGCTCAGTGATTAGAGTGCTTGCCTTGCAAGCACAAGGGCCTGAGTTCGATCCCCGGCACCACCAAAAAAAATAAATATATATATATATATACACTCGACATTGTAGGGTAGGTTACCATGAAAAGCTATGATAGGGAGTGCTTAATGGTGACTGTTTTTATATTTCCATGCTGACATCACATCCAGATCATCCTATCAAAAACCTGCTTGAGTTTTCCTGAGAAGTCCACATACAAGGTTTTGGGAACTGTTCTGTGCATGTGTTTCAGGGTCTTGTTGCACCTACTTTCCCAGCCAGTTTAAGCCACACTATCTTCCTGCCTCATACATACTAACAGATTTGCACAATTAAAGATGTACCAGAAAGTAGGGGAATTTTTGTTATGCTCCATACCCTGTTTGGCTGATTTTTAAAGGAGGATAAGTAAGCATTTTGTTCATTCATTTGACTTCCATGTATAGTATTTATTCATTCTTCCATTCACTTATTTATTCCTTTATTCAAGCAGCATTTATTAGATATATGCTTGGTGCAAAGGATATAAAGTATGAGTGGGGATCAGTCTTACCCTTGAGGAGAAGATCACAGATAATATAAGGTAAAGATAAGTAAGCCACTAACTACACAGCATGGTCAGTCCCATGGGAAGAATTGCACAGAAAGGTAGAGGGAGTAGTTCTATCATTGTTATTATTAAAAAATTATGACAAGTAGAGACCCAGCTGAGCTAATGTTTGGAAGACTGAGGTCCAACCCGTGCTAGATCCTGTTCATCAATCCACTCCTCTCCCTCTACCCTCTAGTGTTACACACTTGAGCTGTTTGGGAATCTGCCCATCCCTTTATAGGGAGTCCCTGCTCTGACCTAACTCCTGTGGACTGGAAAAGGCCTCCGAGTAGATAAGAATGCCTGGAGAATTTGTCCTTTTCTTCCTCGGTGGCTGACATTTAAGCCTCCCAGTTCTTTCCCCAGGCCCATAGGGAAAAATGGATCCAGACCGAGTGAGGACAGGGATGTTCTTCTAGAGTAGGAAGGAAGTGGACATTGATCCAGCCCCATTGGGAAGTGGTACAGTTCAACAGCAGAAATTCTGGACTCCAGTTTGAGGTGAACAACCTGCCTACAATAGCCCTGGTTCCTGGGCATGCCTCAGGGAGTTCCAATAAGTTCTGACCACAGAAGTTCCAACCACAAGAAGTTCTAAATTGATGCTCTATGTCATTGGTGCAGCTGCCGTTGGAGGAAGCCCAAGAAGGAAGTAACTCCCCATAAAAGCAAGCCACAGGGTGAGGGTTGGGGATTCAGGACGAGTGGTTCCCCTTCTTGTTGTCTTCCTTGCTACTCTACAATGCACTCACTCATTAAACTTTTCCTTCTAAATTTCACTCTCAGCTTGGTAGATTATTTTACCACCCATGTCAAAGGCCCACCTTGCTGCATCCCACAGGACAAGCCTCTGGAGATGTGTCTGGATGTAGCCTATATTTCCTGGTAAATCCCTCTCAAACAGAACCAGCTCCTTAGAGAGTGAGAGAACCATCTGTCATCCATGAGAAAGCCATGCATTCAATAAGGGGGAACTATTATAGGGGAAATGAATGTAACTCACAACCTGCTAGATATCAGATAGGCTGAATTCATGTTCCCCCAAACTGAATATTGAATTCTAAGAACAATGGAGGTTAAGAGTAGAAAAATTTGTTAGGGAGTAGGAATTGCTCCCGAGAGATAGGAGGGGCCCTGAATGGGTTGCCAAAAAGCCCTCTCCTCTGAGAATGTTTTATAGAGCAAAGTCATGAGGTGGGTACAATGTGGGTCAAATTATAATCAGCCAATAAGATTACAAGCATAGCCGCTTAGCAAATATTGATCCAATCTTAGCAAGGGCATATACATGACATCATTAACCTTGGTCAATAATCTCTAGTCTTAGTCTTTAGTCTTAGTTTTACTAGTCTTAGTCTTAGTAGTTTTAGTGGGTGGGAGGAGATGGCACACCCCTAATGAGATAATTGTTTATTTATATGGGAAATCCAAAAGGATGGTATCAATAATCTGAGGCTTCTGTTTATTCCTTAGGGAAGCAGGTAAATCTGGTCATTGTGACTTTAATCTTCTTTCAGAGCATCTCCAGCCACAGTTTTGATGTGCTCTCATCTTCTGCACTGACTCCCTCAAGGTCCCAGCCCTGTCTGACTGCCTATAAGATTTCTACCTAACTTAGCCCATCTATAATAAAACAAAGTCCACATATTATGTAATATAGAGAGTTGGAAATAATCATACAAAAAGTGATTTAAAATGAGAAAAAATGAAAAATGTGAAATTTCTCTTACTAGTCCCTACCCCAAAATCCAACTCCAGTTCTACTTTTTTTTTTCTTCCCAACTTTTGGAGGGTTTTTTCTGTAATTTTAAATACTACATTTCCGCTTGGATTTCTTTGTTCATTAACCTTAACATATTTGCTGACTCGTTACTTTAGATGGTAAGGAATTTAGCTCACTTACACACTATTTTATTTCCTTTACCCTATTTTCTTCACAAGGTTTAGTTTGTTGTTTTTTCCCTTGGTTCCATTATAACTTCTTTTTCGGTACTGAGGATTGAACCTAGGGCCTCACATGAGCGAGGCAGGCACTTTACTGTTCCCACCTGATGGGTCGGTATGGTCCAGGCTCTTCTGTACAACAAGCAAAGAACTGCAGAGCCTACAGCCAAAAGGCAAGTGAAAAATAGCTGTATTTATTGAAGAGCATGGGGAACTGGGCTCAGGGCAAGTCCGTGCCAACAAAACACATGACACAAGCACAAAAATGTTGCCAGGGTGACAGGGAAGCAAAAGCACTGCACACCCATCATGGCACACAGCAGCAGCCCCCAATAAATCAGGCTTTTAGAATTTAAAGGACCTGTACCTCAGCCCAGATGCCTCCCCTCGGTGTGACTCTCTGGGTGTGAGAATCTCTGTGAGTGATTGACGAGAATGATTGACAGGGTGCTGTGCCATCTCGGGCTCTCAGCGCACATGCTTTGCCCAGCACTCACTCCGATCTTAATTACACGCATGACCCATAGTACATATCTATAAGCCTGTAATAAGGGTTGGGTGGGGTGAAGGTGACTGAAGATCAGGCTGGGAGACCTAACACACATGTGCTTTCGCCCAGAGCGTCAGAGATCTCCTGGGGTTTTTGGTTTTGACTTTTGTTTTTTGTTTTGAGACAGAGTCTCACTATGTAGTCCAGGCTGGCCTTGAACTCAGCCACGTAGCCCAGGCTGGCCTCGAACCCATGGTGCTCCTCCTGCTCAAATGCTCCTCCTGCCCCTCCCAAATGCTGGGAAGGCAGGTGGGCCATCTCAGGGGTTTCTATTATTTTATTTTCCACCTCTCTTAGAACATTGGAAGGAAGAATGGCCTTAGGGTGCTATTTAAATTTAAATGGATGGAAGGGAGTGACTTCCTCAGCTCCAGTGTTTCCTAACTGTACTATTGCCACTGAACCATACCTCCATCTCTTTTTAAATTTTATTTTGAAACAGAGTCTCACTAAGTTGCCCTTGTTGTTCTTGAACTTTTGATCCTCAAACTCAATGTCCTGAGTAGCTGGAATACAGACATGCACCACTACGCCCACCTCCTTATAACTTTACTACACCTATACATCTATTTTTTAAGCCATAAACTTTAGACAGTCTTTTGACACCCTGCTATGTAAGATGAATCAATTTTCACCCCATGTTTCCCTTCATTTCTCTTTGCCTCTCCACTTCTCAAACCTTCTTAGATGTGCAATTACTTTGACACTTTTATGGCTTATAACATTATATATTCGTGCAATTAAGCCTTCTGTGCCTTGCCTATGGCTGGATTTCCCTACATGGGCCCCGTTGGCATGATAAAAAGGACAATTCTGCTTTTGTGTGGAGCCCTCCATCACATTACCAAATTTTTACTATCTCTAATGATTATAACAACTAAAATTATTTGCACACATTTCCAAATAGTCCCAGAGGGGCCATATCGTCCTGGATGAGAACCTTTGGTCCATAAATTGATTCTCAAAATTGAAATGAAAACCCAGCCCCGCTTGCTCTCCATGTTAGTTCACCTGCAGTCTGTCCTCTGCTTGACACAGTTAGGATGAAACCTTCCCCTGCAGTAGCCCTTTAGCCTCTTCTTGCTCTTGGGGGAAAGGCTGTGCGTGCTCTGGTATCAGCTACCTCCCCAGCTTCACCTCTTGCTCTCTCCATTTAATCACAATGAACAGTCAGTTCCTGGAATGTACTCTGGTCTCTGCGTTGGGCCATTACACACTCTGTCACCTCTGCTTAGACTCATTTTTTTGTACTGGGGATTTGACCCAGGCCTCACACATGGCCAAACCCATGACTCTTCT
This sequence comes from Hystrix cristata, assembly GCA_004026905.1. Lineage (NCBI taxonomy): Eukaryota > Metazoa > Chordata > Mammalia > Rodentia > Hystricidae > Hystrix > Hystrix cristata. Next base: position 73,182 of record PVJO010007740.1, on the reverse strand, counting down.
TCTTTAGATCTCAGTGAAAACCTCACTTCCTTCTGAGGAGCCCTTGTTTGACCTCACTCCCCAGGACACATGAGGGTTTCCTGGGCATCCTGCACTTCCCCTGCACCCTCCAGGAGACAATGTAACACAGCAATTAGGAGCATGAACACAGACTCTCTGGTCTCAAACCCTAATTCCACTGCTTACTAACATCACAATCATAGTTTTCTTAATTTCTTTCTTCCTATTTCCTGCCTGGAACCAAAAACCTAGCAAGGTACTATGCACAGTCGATGCCGGTAACACAGTTGTTGCCTGGCACATTCTGACTTTTGAGCAGGGGTTGTTGACTGTCATTAAAATCACCTGGGGAGCTTTTAAAATGCTGATGCCCAAATTTTACCCCAAACTTATGAAAGCAGACAGATGGAGATAAACATGCACGAAATTTTTGAGGACTTGTTCTAGGATCACTACTCAAGGAAGGAAGCAGGATGGGATCTGGGAATCAGTATTTTATTAAGTCCCCTGTGTGGTTATAATATGCAGCATCAGGAACTATTGCTCTAAATGATTAACCATGATAAAAGCAGAAAAGGAAACAGAAGTGGTGCTGTACTCCTGTAATCCCAGCACATTGGGAGTCTGAAAAAAGAGGATCACAAGTTCAAGGCCAGCCTGGGCAACGTAGCAACTTAGCAAGATCCTGTCTCCACAAAAGGGGAGTGGGATGGGACTGGGGATGTAACTCCGTGCAAAAACTATGGATTTAATTCCCAGTACCATAAAAATAAAAAGTAGAAAAGGAAGAACCTAAGGAAGATCCTGTGTGTTAGGCTGGTATCCAGCTGAACTACCCTGAAACCAGGCATGGTAGACCTAAAGGGCTAGGCAAGCGCATGTCTGTGCAGGCCCCGGCCCTGACATGCTGACACATGATCCCTTGACCACCACAGCAGAACTGAGTGGTCTTCCTGCCACTAGAAATCTGGGGTCAGTGCTGTAGTCCTGATGTATACTTCTGAGTCTGGGAAACCCCCTTCATAACTTAAGGCAAGAGTTTTCCAGAAATATGACACCAGATTCTGTGTGATTGTTTCTCGCATGTGGCTTCTGTCCACAGAGCTACAAGTTTCTCTAAATATTCTTGCCATTTAGAAAGGAATGTTAAGCCACAAAGTACCCAGAACAAGCACATGGCAAATACTTAGCAGCTGTTACAGTCAGTCTAGAAGCTTCTATCGGTGGTTCTCTATAGTTTAATAATTTGGTATTTAACTTATTCTACACCGATGACAGCTTAAGATATTTTTCTGAGTGTATTGAGCTTAACATACATCTTATAATAGTCAGAATTTATAGTGACTGAGATTCTGAAACGAACTTGCTGAAACTTCTAGAGCATTCCGGTTCAACCTGGGTTAGAACAACAGACAAGTTGGCTGCTTATCAAATATCTGCTGAGAAATGTACTCTGTCCCTCATTTAATCCTTAAACAATATGCTACAATAACACATTCCAGATTTATAGGTGAAGAAACTGAATTTCAACAAATTAAAATAGTTTGATTCTTCCTGTTTCTTTGCCGCTGATCCAAATTCCAAACAAAATCCTTACGATACTTCTAGTATTCATCTCAAATCTGCCCCTTTTGTAACTTTCCAGCTACCATCCTAATTTAAACAACTATCATTTTCGCCTAAATTACTTTAATAACTTTTGTCCTCCTACCTTGCTCTGTCTGTACTCCACATGCAGCAGCCAGAAACACCTTCTTGAAACGGAAGTCAGATCATGGCACTTCCCTGCCCAAAACTATGGCCTTTACAATAGTTTCCTCCTTTCCTGGGGCTCGCAAGGCCCTCACCATCTGGTCCTTGCCTACATGGCTGACTTTGTCACCTTCTGCTCTATTCATGGTCACACGGGCACACAGTCCACACAGGCACACAGACTTCTCTGTGTCCCAGGATGTAACCCCTTTCTCCATCCTCAGATTAATCGTACTGCTTAGTTTGTTTTGTATTTAGCAATTATCCCAATCTGAAATTATCTAATTTATTTGTTTATTTGTTCATTGTCCATCTCTCTTCTCTTACGAAAATATAACCTTCAGGTGAACAAGGACCTTGTTAGTATTGTTCATCTCTGTCTACAGCATTTGGCTCTGTGCCTAGCCCAAAGCAGATCATCAGGAAAATTCTGCTCAATAAATTTTGGTTTATGCATATGTGCTCCATGAATGAATAAATGAATGGATGATGAGTGGGCCTTCTAAGGTTGGCTAGTGGCAGAGCTGAGATTGACTGGCAGCCTTGCTAAGGCAGGCCTGCCCTTTGGTGTGGGAGTTCACTGGGCGGTCAAGGTCGCTAAGCCATCTTAGAGAAGGCTCATGCAGCTGGAGACAGCGAGGCTTCCCATGCCTACCCCGGGGAATCAGCACCTTCTGTTATTTCATTCTTGCAACATGCCTGTAAAAGAAGGAAAGTGCCACTCTTTAGTGCCCTTGGCACCCCAGAATGCATTTGGACTGACCCAAAGTCACCCGGATGTGGTACTAAGAAAGTAATTGCAGAACTGAGAGGCTGCTGCACCTGGGTCTGTGTTGCGGGAGGGAACTTGCTGCCTGTACTCTGTGTCTTCACCACCTCATTCCCAAAGACACTCAAGTGTAATTTGTCAGGGGCAGACTCGAAGGGCTGCCTGCTTTCCTGAGCACTGTTTTCTTCTCTCCATGGGTCATCAGTGAGCCAAGTGAGGGGCAGCCTGGGTGGATCCGTAAGGAAGTCAAACCTTTCAGCTTCCCTTTCCCTATTTCTCCTCCCTCATTGCTGAAACCCACATGCTAGTCCACCTGTGCCTTCCCACATGGCCTTCCAACGTACCGTACCTATTTCTTCGCCTTCCTTTCCCCTATTAGTATTTACCCAGCCCATTTTAAAGACGGTAGACTAATTAGATTAATAACTCCTTACTATCTCCCTAAAATACTCTGATCTTTAACAGGAACTGTAATATAGCACCCTATTTAAGGACTGATAGCAGTGGTAGGAATTTCTCTTAGACCTTTCTGAGAGAGTAGCTATATGAACAGATTCTGTGTCATCTTTATCGCAGCTGCCAACAGTGAGGGCTTGTCCTGAACTCTTTCTCGCATTCTGTTTGATGCCACAGCTCCCCAAGGGAGGAAAGCATTACAGCCCAGCTTAATAGATGAGAAAAGCTCGGGTAGAAAATTAAGAACATTGCTCAGCATCATACAGCTATGGAGTGGCAGGCTGAGAGCCCGATCCAGGCCTTTTAATCTCCAGAACCCGTGCTTTTTAGGCAATGCCTAAGTGCCTCTCAGCCCAATGTCAAAAGCACAGGGTCGGGTGAGAAAGGGAACCCAGTCCTAAGTCTCAGGATTTACTGAAAAATAAAAGGCTTTATTAGTGAATCACAGATATTCCATTTTGAAATAAGTTTAGCTCCTAGGATGGATGAAAATTCAAGATGGCGCTACACAAAGAAAGGAGAGCTGTGAGAGAGGGAAATGTAGGATGGTGCTGAAGACGCTTGGCTGTCGTTTCTCTGCCACTTCTAGCTTTCTAATTTGGGCCAGTTATGTAACCTTGTAACCTATGTAACCAGTGTAACCCTTTGCTTTTCCTTCATGTGTAAAATGAGGAAATGAGTACTACCTACTTTGTAGGATTTTGGCCGAGATCCAATGAGATGTATCAGGAAAAGCTTCAGCAAAGTACCTGGCACATAGCCAACATTTATTACATTTAGCTAAACAGAGAGAGAGAACCTAAGGAGTATTTTTCTAGGTCACATTTATTTAGTACATAGATAATTCTGCACCCTGACTTTTTCTCTGAGGTATTGTATCCTTTAAACTAAAAATCAGGTCAGAGATGAATCTTTCTGAGCAATACTAGACTTTCTTAAAGAAATGGCAGTTTTTACATAATCGTGAACAGCCTGCAGAATTTTTTGTGTGTGTTGGAGAAACATTTTGAAAGGGCATTATTGTGAGATGGTTCTCTGGATCTGTTTCCCCAGCAAGTAATCAAAAGTCGCCTGGGTCTTTCACATGCTGTAGAGGAAAACAATGAAAGAAAGCCATTTGTCCCAAAATGCCTTTCCTAAAAGCCAAATATCAAGAGAGACCAGATCGTGGTTGTCAGAAATTTCATAATGATGGAGTACAAGCATTAGCTTTTATACCTTCACACCCTAAATTTAGCATTAGCCTGTTCACCAAGGCCCAGGAATTCCATCCCGTGACACTTCCCGCAGCTAGTTTTCCCTCTAACACAGATCTTTCAGTGGCCTGTAAATTAGAAGCACTGGCAAGAACTTGTGTTCATCAAGTAGTTCTTTTAGAAAAAGTTTGACAACCTGTAAATGAGCAAATAACCAGGTATTCTGTTTCATCTGGGTCCGGTTTCATCACTGGCTCAGCAGTGATTAAAATCTTCATGGTAAAACCTTCTAAGTCTACATCTAAAAACAAACTTCACATGTCACCTGTGCATTTGGTAGGAAGGCCTCATCTGGCCGGTCTGAAAAAATAGACACATTTTTCTCTAGGCGTGACACTTAAGTCAGCCCTTCTCAGGCTATGTGCCGTGGAGCACCCCTCCCTCGAGATGTTCCATTGAGGGGGGACTCCTGCTGAGGTCAAATAAGTTTGAAGAATTCAATAACATATGACAAACTCTTGATAAGGTCTGCATTTAAGAATTCTGTTTAGGGGCCGGGGATTTAGCTCAAGTGGTAGAGCGCTTGCCTAGTAAGCACAAGGCCCTGAGTTTGATCCCCAGCACAAAAAAAAAAAAAAGGAAGAAAAAAAAAAAGAATTCTGTTTAACTTTGTTTATGGTGGCAATTCTCTCAAAGCACCTGGCCTAGAATCCTTGTTTTATATAGCTCCTATGGTTTCATACTACTCTCCTGGCACTTAATGCATTGTATTGAAACTGTTTACCTGCCGAACTACTTAAATCAGATTGTAAACTTCTGGATGCTAGGAATCTAAGAATTTGTTATTTATCTATGTATCTGTCTGTCTATCTATGTTTGTGGTATTGTGGATTGAGCCCAGGGCCTTCATACTGACCTACGTCCCCAACCATTTTTATTTTGAGACAGGGTCTCATTAAGTTGCTGCGTTGCCCATGTTGGGTTCAAACTTTTGATCCTCCTGCCTCAACCTCCTAATGTGCTCGAATTGCAGGCATGAACCACCACACCCAGTTTGTGTGTATGTGTGTGTGTAATGTGCATGTGTGTGTATATGTGTGTGTGTGTGTGTGTGCATGTGGGGGGAGGGTCTGGACACCTTTGCACTGAGCTCTTTTTTATCTTTTAAAATTTTGAGACAGAGGGTCTCACTAAATTGCTAAATTGCCCAGGCTGTCTCAAACTTGCAGACCTCCTGCCTCGGGCACCCAGACTGCTTGGATTATAGGCGTATGCCACCACACCTGTCTATTTTTATTTTTTAATTTCTAATGCCAGCGCAATTTCTGTAAGAGAGTAGATAGTCAATAAATAATTAAGAAAGAGAACTGTCATGGATCTGTGTTGTTGGCAAAGAGGAACAATATAAGTCCATCCAAGAAAGAAGGAAAATTAAATGTTTCTGCCCCTGGAGCAGATAAACAGTGCTCGCTTATTATTCAATTACAATGAGCTATACAATTTGTCCTCCAAAGGCTTTCAGTGTGAATATTTCAAAGCAGAAATACCTGGCCAGGGTATATATAAGAGCACGCATGGATATGTACATGATAAGTCTGGTTGGGGAATTTTTATTTTTATTTACGAAAACCAAGAACTGTGACTCTTTGAAACAACTTCCCATCCTTACGTTGTGCTATTTCCCTATTCCCAAGGACTTCTATCAGGTTTTATCACTGCTGCCCATTCTCCTGGTCCCTTCCCTGCCGCAGCACAGTCTTCATTCTGCTTCCCTGGTCAGGGACATGCTTGCTCCCAAACCATCCCCTCCACCCCCACATTCTCCTTCCTTCATTCATCACCTGGGTCCTCCTATTCCCTGGGATGCCTCAGCTGCTGTTTTTGTCTTTACTTAAGGCATCTCAGTGCAGTTGTGAAAAGAAGACTAATTTCCAGCATGCTTTCTATGCTGGGAACAGTCTTTTTTTTTTTTTTTTTTGGAGACAGGGTGTCCCTATGTAGTTCAGGTTGGCCATGAACTCACTATGTAGCCCAGGCTGTCTTCAAACTCACAGAGATCCTCCTGCCTCAGCCTCTCGAGTGCTGGGACTACAGGTGTGCACCACACCCACCTGGGACAGTCTTCTATTCTTCTCATCTCTCATTGACTTTCTTTATCTTTCCCCATTCTACATGTTCAGATCCATTTTCACACATGGCTTGACCAGCCTGCTTCATTTTTTGGATGCGACCTCATGGGTTTATTTCTCAGAAGGATGAAGACATCCAACATGAATCCCTTCAGTTCTGTTCCTCTCTGAATCTTCACCTGCCATCTTCATCTCCTGATCAGTCTCACAAAGCAAGTATTATCCTTGCTCTTTGTTGTAACCAACCTGCTCATTCTCTACGGGCCTCCTCTGGGATGGTATTTCATAAATTATTCCCTCACTCATAAATCTCCAATCTCCATTAGTCGTTTGCACACTGCCAACCTATGTGGGTCTCCTGCATTCAACACAAAACAACAAACCTTCCTTTCACCGCAATAATGTAAGCTGCCACTCTGCCCTGTTCCTTTAACCTTCAAACTTATTGAAAGTTTGTGCTGTGCTCCAGTACATTTTCTCATTCTTAAGATCTGCCCCCACCCCGTGCCCTGTGCCTGCCTCTTCCAATGCTGCTTCGTAGGATTTATCAACCGCAGCGTCTCTCCTTGATCCTGCTGCAGGCATTGTTACACCTGAGAAAATCCTGCCCTTCCCTCAGAGTCTTTCTCAAGTGCTCTTTCCTCTCTGAATCTTCTAGGTCATTGGCTGGTATTTAGTTGTCAGAGTGAAATTTGTGTCATAGAAGAGCACTAGGTCAAGAGTATGAAGATTTGGCTTTGAGTTTTAAAACTGGTATTAACTATGTTAATCAGAATGTCACGTTGCCTCTGTATGAAACAAGAACATATTTTAACATGACCTCTAAGTGTGTCTGACTTCTTGCTGTATTTTTAGGCATTTTAATGGGAGGAACTGTGTTTTGATAACATGCTATGTGGTTTTTGTGGGTAGCCTTCTCCATTTCCTAGTACAAAAATCTTTTCTACTTAGGGAAAAAAAAGTTGAAATTTAAGTCTGTGGTTCAGATTTCTCCTTTTAAGATCTTCCTTTTAATTGCGCCCTTAAATAATGATAATGGGAACAACTATAAAATACCTGTGTTCTGAAATTTTTTAAGGCAGTGCTTAAAATTTCACACAAGTGAAAGAACAAGTCCAGAAAGTTTCTAGAGAGTTTTATGAACAGATGACTATTTAATAACAAGACAGCCTGCTATAAAGAGACCAAGAAACCAGAAAACCAATGTATAGCCAAGATACATGCAAGGAAATAACTTTCTCATCACATTTCATGATGTCTGGGAATGCCAGGAAAGGACTCCAGGATATTAATGTCCCAGCATTATTAAAACAGAACAGCTGAGTGCAAAGTAGAAATAGCAAGATCATTACTTACTGACAGGAAAATGATCATTATAGACCAGAGTAAGGTCATTGTGTACACAGAACCGTGAAAATTATTCTATCAAGTTGAACAAGTTTTAATATCTCTTAAGGCTTGTGTCTCGTTGTTCCCCCAGAGTCTCATGTAGTCATAGATGGGCTTTTTCAGAGGTGGCTGGATCTAGAGTGTGTGATTCTGGGATTAAGGGTGGTAATTACTAAATCAGTCCACTGTCTGGTTTGGCACCACCCTAATCCAGGTAGCCTTGATAGAATATAAAAGGGGAAGAAAGAAGCTGCTAAGGTCCCTTGCTTGCTTGTTTTGCTACCTTCTGCCCACCATGAACTGTTTCTTCTCTACAATGCCCTCTGCCATGCTACCCTGCCTTGGAGTCAACCGATTATGGACTGAACCCTCTACAAACTGTGAGCTAAATAAACTTTTCCTCCCTTAACTTTGGGTATTTGATATTTTGTTTCAGGAAAGAGAAAAATAACTAAGACAATATCAAATTGAACAGAGGGGAAATATGGAAAAGGATCCTACTCTTGAGTTTTTCAAACTAAACTCAGCATTGGTCATTAGTCCAGTTTACATAACTTTAAATATAAGTAAGGCAGAGTTGAGATGCTGTCATTTTCCTTCTGGTTCATTTCCTTTCAGGTATTTATTGGTAGCTTTTGTATTTCATATCAACTTATGGGAAAATTACTGGAAAGACTGAGTAGCACAACTGGTAGTTGCAAACACATAGCTTACACAAGCGTATTGTTTATGTCAGGGCATTCTTTCATGACTTTCGTGAGTAATTAATTTCATAGAATATTGCTGAACTGGTATATTTGTCCTCCAACCACGAAAAAGACAGAATAGGCATTTGTTGTCCTTAGTTTTACTAATAAGCTTCATTAAGCCAACATTTATTCTGAAATTTGTTTAGAACCTGACAGAGGTTACTGCCCTGCCACACTTTCCAAATGTTCTTCTGAATATTTCACAGTCTTACAACTTCTGCATTTTTAGGGAAGCTTTTTCGAAGTTCTAGGTGATACAGCATTATTTTTTGATACTTATGTTGAGATTCTCTGGGATGCTTTAGTTTACTAAGCTCATAAAATAGGTCAGTTTTTGTTGGCCTCAGTAGCTACAAACTCAACTTGTAAAACTAGCAACCAACAATTCACTCATTAGTAAAGGCTCTCTAATTTACCAGAGGAAAAACACATTTTTGGGCATAGATATTCCTATTTTTTTCTCCCTTGCCTGTATGTCTTTCTATAGACAGTTTTTTTTTCCTTCTCCAGACAATTGTTCTTTCTCTCTCTCTTTCTTTCTTTTCTTTCTTTCTCTCTTTCTGTCTTTTCTTCCTTTCTTTCTTTCTTTTTTTCTTTCTTTCTTTCTTCCTTTCTTTCTGTCTTTTTCTTTCTTTCCCTTCTTTCCTTCCCTCCCTCTTCCTTCCTTCCTTTTTTTGTTAGTCAGAAAAGGTTTTATTATAAGAAACAATGACATAGGTAAAAATGCAAAAAAAAATGTGCAATTAGGGCAAAATGTTTAAAAACATAGCTGAGTGGTGAATACTGATTGCCATTTTAAACTGCTTTACATAGAAAATCTGATTCCTTGCATGTTACACCCGCTTTTTCTCATGCACTGAAGCAATCAGTTTAATACTTAAGCATTACTTTATAGGATAACAGAAAAAAAAGGCAGAAAATAAAGAATACAATTTCTGCTTTCCTATAACATAGTTAAACCAAGTCCTGTTTTCAGTGTGTAAAAATATACAGAGAAGTGCTACTGACATTCTTTAAATGCAATATAGGTAACATGATACTAGAATATGTTAGACCTATTTTTAAATTCTGCAGTACCCATTGTGTCTTTTTCTTATATTCTCATTATACTATGAAAATGTGTTCTAAATATCTATGCATAGACCTGCACATAGCACTAATCTTAGTTTCCTAGGACCTCTTCTGAAACCATTTTAGAAGAGACAAAATATCCCAGCTATATAATATAAATAAATAGTTCTTCATAGAAATTTAAGAGATATTCTACTCCCACAGCAAAATCTAAGCCTTGGCTAAGCCTTGGCTTTGATGCATTGAACTTAGCTCATACCTCAGTATAAACTGTCATAGCAAAAAGATCAACTGTTGTGCAGATCTACTGTAGAATTAACCACAGTATTGTTCTGTGTCTCAGACAGCACTTGTAATTGCTGACTCAATGTTCTATGTCATGTTTTCAACTAATACATTTTTCTAAATACAGAAAATTGTCAAAAAGCAGCAGGAGACTTTAGATGCTCAACAAGGCTTTCAAAAATAAATTACACAGACATCTCTTGCAGAAATTGGTTCTTTTTCCCCTCCTCTCGGCAATATGAAACTGTAAAAAATGATTCAAAACAAAACTCACAAAAGTAACCCAAACAGCATGAAGACAAGGAGAACAGAAGACAAAGAAAGACTGGGGAGGCAAATATATTGACTGAATTTATAAAGAGGTTATACACAATGAGGCCAATTGCAAGGCCAATAAGAAGAAACCACACATCTAGCTTTCAAGGACTAGATTTTTAAATGTTACTTCTATAAATGCTCTTCATATGAACTTCTGCTTCAGAAAACTGTCCCTACTTTGTACACATCTTGTTAAAGCAGTTTGGAAAATTTCTGAAAAACAAGGTATATGATGCAAGGAGGCAATACTATACTTGAAATTGTTTCACAGTATCACATTTCAATTTGTGCAGGATTTTTTTTAAATACAAATCATGCCAGCTTGCCTTCCTCAAGAAAATCAAACTGTTCCGACTGAGGATGGACTCTGAGCTATCCATTATCAGTTATTCCAGGCATAGTAAAACATAAGTTATTTATCCAAATACCTGTCTTAGAAATACACACAAGTTAGTTTGTCCCTCATGTTAATGTTCCTAGCTGTTAGAAATTCATTGGTTATATATGAAAAATGACTTTGTACGTATAAAGCTCTGGTTCTGTTCACTCACCCTTTTTCTTGTCAGTCCCCTTCAGCCAGAGCAATATTTCAGTGGAAAAGTATTTATCATTGTGAAGTGCAAAAAGAAAAAAAATGAGGTTGTAATTGTAATGGAAAACTTCAAAAGCCATTAAATTGTTAGACCACCATAGAAAGTTTCTGGAGAACAGAATTATAAAAGTTGGTGTAGAACTTCACATTATTATAAGTTAGCTTTCATTGTACTGATAGCGGCTGGACAACTAGAGGATGAAAAAGGAGGTTGGGCAGTGAAATGGCCCATGTGAGTGCAGCATGGTACAAGGGCCGTGCTGTTCTATGACTGAATCCAGTTAACTAATAACCGGCCACGTCCTGTCCCATTAGTAGCAGGCCTTGTGAAATCACAAGAGTCCAACAGTAAAGTGCTAGTATGGCCGTGGAACTAACACTAATCTGAAAGACAAGCATGGGCTCAGACCATGAATTAATCTATACTAGCACCAGCCACCTGCAAATGTGAGCCCTTTCCAGGATTTTAAAAAATGAGACAGTGTTAGCACTTGGAAAAAGTTTCAACAGAAAACTGCCACTTTAAACTTTAGCTAAATGTAAAAGTATATGGAAAATGTAAAACAATTAGACTTAAAGTTCTCTCTGAGATTGACTTTTCTTTCAGTCTACTCTAATAACAGAACGCATTTAAACCTCAGGATACTTGAAAACAATACACAAAACTATATGTAAAGACATATATCAATTAGGAATGAGGATCTAAATTAGTGCCCATCTCTGTTAGAGAGGGCACAGCTAAATGAAGTCCTAGTGGTATTGCCTCAGATTGTTACCCGTATTTAAAATAAAAAGTCAGGTCAAGCTACTCTGCATGTCTTTACCCAGTAATGCCCTAACTGCTCTTAGAGGAGGGCAGAGTCATCTTGATCCATTAGGTGTCTCTGTGACTATCTATCACAGCTCTACAATGATATGATTACTTTTATGCCAGGGAAAAAATGCTGATAATTAAACTTTGTAATCTTTTCCTTACTGAAATGAAAACACCATAAAAATGAAAGCAAATCCCTCCCTACACTGTGATCTTTAAAAGCACCCGTTTCCATGTGCAAAACTCTCTTGGCTTTCTTAAATATTGACATCGCTCCTTCAGACCTGTGTTCTCAGTGTGATGCCAGTGAGGCGCTATGGCCGCTGCTCACCCAAGTACTTTCTGAAGACAGGAAGCTAGAGTTCAGCGATGGCACACTCAAAACGCTGACCAAGGAATCTCATACACTTTCATCTGCTGGTCAGCAATGTCATCGTACTGGTAAATGGAATTTTTCCTGCTAGTTCTGAAGACATGCGCTTCAGCAGTCACTTGAGTAGCAGTTTATCTGCAGAAGTACTGGCTTAAGGTGTGGATTACAGGCTGATCACTTCATAAGAGTCCCTTTATTGAGCTCAATAGTGTAGGCTTCTAGAGGAAACATGCACTGGGGATTTCCGCAGGGTCTAGCTATGCAGCAGACAGAGTCCTTGTATATAGCTACTGAGCTCTGGATTCTAGGCACAAGTGTGGGGGTTAAGAAACCCGAGCAGTCTTTTTGAGGTTCAGAGAAAAGGAAAAATTCTCCCTGTAAAACATAGATCTTCTCTTTGTATTCCATAGCATTATGAAATTGCATTGTAGCTGGCATTGAGCAAAGAGTTGTCCAACACTCACAGCACTCCACAGGTTTTAGATGGTTTCTCCTATCACTCCTATAAACACGACCTCCAATTGCATATATTTACCACAGCAGTGTACAAGTTTGCATCCCATTCTGGCCCAAAGCAAGGACAGTTTACACAGCCATCAATCAGTGGAATGCTCATACATGCAGAAATCATTTTCTCCCTTATAGTCTATGGAGACCTCACGGCTGCTTGGCCAGAACCCTCCTGCAATGTAAATGTCATTGTCTGGTGATACAAGAATTCCAGCTTCTCCCAGGTTGTTTGGTGGTTTGCATAGTTTAGACACCCTTCCTGTGACTATAGCTGGACAAGTCACTGTTTGCGTCTTTCCTGAATATTTGTGGGCAACATCAGAACATAAGATCATTTTGGAAGCAGTTGTTCCAAGCCTCAATGTACAGCCAGTGGTGCTAGATGGTCCCTTTCCTACACAGCTCTTGGCTATAAGTTGTACAGGCAGGGGTGGAATTTTCTCTATAAAATTATCTTCTATCAGCAGAAAATGGATGCTTTTGGCAGAAATTTCTAGAAAGTGCACTTCTCTCTCATTCTGTTCATGCTCAGACCACCTTATAATGCTTTCATAAGCATGCTTTTCTTGATTATCTAAATTTTTAAATCATCGCCGTCTAGTGTGCCTACCATTTGGTCTTTCATCATCTGGAAAAACTCTTGTTCTTTGGTGATACACAGAAACATTTTGTGAATGTATTCTTCCAATCTCCAAGTTCCTGATGACATAATGATCAGCAAAGATAAAGACCCCAAAAGAATTTCCTGGGTCCAAATGAGTGATCATATACTTAGCACACTGATCTTGGACGGAAGGAACCTGGAAAATGCTAACTGCAGGGAACAAGACCTGAACATTAGCTTCTGTCAAAATAACTCTAGAGATGTAGAGATAATTCAATACCAAATTCATCAACTCAGCTTCAATACTATTTGAACTTCTTTTTTAGTACTTTCTGTAAGGCCACTAGTGAACATAGATCTGAAGTAAGGGCTGATTGCAGCAAGAATCTCATGACAGGAAAATGTTTTCCTATGATCCATCTTCCACTATAATGCCCATCAGTTGCTCATTATACATTGTTTTGAGTTGCTTAAGAATACTGTAAGCATGGAAGGGGTCTCTGGTATCGTTGGCCATGTCTGAAGATGGAATCCCATTTGGTGCTGGGAAGACTTATTTAAATCTCTCCATTCTTGTCTCAGCCCTTCGTTGCTTCCTCCTCAGCCTGCAGCTAGCACTGAGCTCCGGCTCACCTCCACGCTCCCTGCGCACCTCCTCCCAAGCACCGCCTCTTCAGACATTGCTGATCTTTTTAGTACCCATCTCTAGTAGAAGTCTCTCGACAGCAATTTCTCTACAGACTTTCCCTGTGGCTTCTTTTCTGGGGACTGGAATGGGTCCTGAGCATCAAACTCAGGGCCTTATGCTTGCTAGGCAAGTGCTGTACCGCTGAGCTAAATCCCCAGCCCTCCCTGCAGCTTCTGCCTCCACGCCCCTGACGGGCCTGAGTTGCTACTTTCTGCTTACTGTCCGGCTTCTTGTGTATCCGTACAATGCCCTCCTGTCTCATCTCAGTCTTTAACCCAAGATGTTTGGTTCTGCCTTCATTTCATTCTCCAAATTATAGCAGTCAATAAACAAATCTGAAAAGAAATGTCAAGCTAGGAAAAAACCTTGCAATATCACAAAATCTTAATACATTTAGTATATAAATTTGTTTATTAAATCAATCACACGTGTTTATCAAGTGAATATACATGATTGATAAATATGATATCCTGGAGCATGATGTTAATGGCCATATATATAAAATATTTATATTTGATTTATCAATTGTAAAACTTTCACTTTAGAAAGAAAATAAAGGGCCTGAGGATGTAGCTCGGTGGTAGAGTGCTTGCCTAGCATGCACAAGACTCTGAGTTCGCTCCCCAGCACTATAGCACTACCAGTAAAAGAAAGAAAACATATGTGCATATGTGTATATTAAAAATACTATATTGAAAAGAAATCTTTCATTTTAGAACCAAAAATATGTGTGTATTAGAGGGCTCAAAGTAAATGACTTATTTTTAATAAATATGTACATTTAAAGATATATATATGTATATATAAAATATGTATATAGACATACGTATACATATGTGAGTTATATATTTATATATATGTGGGTGTCTATATAGATGTATGTATAATACGTAGTATCACCCTAGAAAGACGAGGATGTGAGGAAATAAATATTCTCATATGTTGTGATATGAGTTAAATTGATGCAGTGTTTGAATTATGATTCAATTACATGTAGTTTTTAAAAGCTCCAAAACATGCTTACCTTTTGTCTTAGCAACTGATAAATTCTAGGGATTTATCATAAAGAAATAGTTATGACACAAAATTTAGCTGCCAGTGTTCATCCCAGTAATGTTTGTAATACTGAGAACTGGAAACTCCCCAACTGTCTATTATTAGGGCTGATTGAATAAATTTTGGCCTAGATGAAATGGATTACAATTATGTGAACTTAATTTGCAACTCTAACTCACAGATCTACCTTTTGCCTTGAAAATCACGAAAATCTGGGTAACACCTGTCTTTCTGCCCCAGGCATGAGTAGAAAAAAATCACTATTCCTGTTTGGGTATTTTCCAGGATCTGTTAAATGTATCTGCTGTCCTCTTCTGACCCAAGAGACATTCATCTGGAGCAGAGTGAGCTCTGGAGGGTCGTGACAGAGGCCTAGACGCTCCTTTTTTTGTTCTCTATTGATTGCATTCTGCATGTCTCCTGGTGGGTCTGACATGTCTATGTATCCTTCCAAGTGTGCCACAACAGTGACTCCGCGTCATGGTGCCCGCCCTCGGACCTGGCAGTTACACTGGCCATTGCATTACATTACCTTGGCCAGGGAGGTGTGTGGGCAGAGGAGCTCCCGGGGAGGTGCGCCTCCCTCAGCATTATTGCACACAGAATCACAGCAACCTGTAGACCTGAGAGAAATGACCCAAGGACCATCCACCCCCCAAAGAGTGTAGCGA
Source organism: Hystrix cristata (assembly GCA_004026905.1). Taxonomy (NCBI): domain Eukaryota; kingdom Metazoa; phylum Chordata; class Mammalia; order Rodentia; family Hystricidae; genus Hystrix; species Hystrix cristata. The sequence continues at coordinate 57,760 of PVJO010007740.1, read as the reverse complement.
AGACTATATATAAAAAGCAGGAAGCATCCACCCATTTTCTTTCAGCGTTGACAAGTTTAGGGGATAATTGCTGACAATTAGGTTACGGAATTAGATCCTAAAGCACTGACAGTGATGCCATGTTGCTATTGTCTAATGTTCATTTTTTTTCAGGCACATTCAGGTTTATTTTCCATTTGTGTAAGATTAGCTATCTGTGTCCCCTCATGAAAAGAACATGAACTCTGGAGTCAGACCTTGTTCCCTGCAACAAAGGAGGGGAAGTGGAAAGGGTACAAGTGAAGATGAGGTTGTAGGTGTGGACAAGGGTAGTTGGGGGTTTCTTTCCTAAAGGTCTAAATTGTCAGTATAATGGGAAGATTATATTATCAACTAAAGGAGAGAAGGACATTGCTGGGGGTGGGAGAGAGCTGGTGTGGAGAATATGAGAGACTAGAACTGGTTCTACCTTTGCCAGTTCTGAAATTCCTTCCTGATCTATGTATGATTCATGCTTTAGTGCTAGATCACCAATTTAGGGACTGAAAGGTATGATACCTTTCCTCCTCATCATAAGAGGTTGCGATGACACTCCCATTACAAAAGACAGGTTAACAAGAGAAAAGCACAAGCCAGGCATGTGGGTGTACACCTGTAATCCCAGCACTCTGGGAGACTGAGGTAGAAGGATTGCAAGTTCAAGCCTAGCCTGGGTGATTAAGCAACACCCTATTTTAACATTAAAAAAAAAAAAAGTTTGTTTTTTTTGTTTTTTTTTTTTTAAGGTGAATGGACCTGGAATGTAGCTCAGTGAAAAGGTCCTGGGTTCAATCCTCAGTACTAGGGGGAAAAAAAAAAGGAATAAATGAATGACAAGAAAGACACAATACATTTATTTAATCAATTATGTGGCATGGAAGCCTTTAGAAATGAAGATCCAAAGATCCAGGGATAACTCCCTATGCTTAGGTCCAATGAAGCTTGGACGGAAGTGTAGAAATACGATTAGATGAAAAGGATATGACCTAATGGTAAAGGGCTGGCCTGACCAGGTTCTTCTTGGCTTCCCTGTTGGAGAATTCCTTCCTTCTTGGTATGGGACAGGACCCCTTCTGAAGAGGGGTCTTATGCTCTACCATCAGACAACGTAGGTCAGAGAATTGTTTGCTGCCAGCACTAAAATAGAAAGCCAGGGAGAAGTTAGAGTAGGATTTCTAGATTTCATGGCTGGCTTCAGAATAGAGAGATTCTGGTTTCTATAACCACACTCCTTGGGGAAGAAGAATTCTAGTTTCTGTGACTTGCCTTGGAAAGAAAGGAGAGCAGGTTGCTTCCAGAATTTAGCTATTACAAATTGTGCTGGTATAAACATTGTTTTGCAAGTATCTCTGTAGTGTGATGTCTTTAGCTCTTCGGGAAAGATACCTAGTAGGGGAATGGGTGGGTCGTATGGGACTTCTACTTTTCGGCTTTTGAGAAATCTTCATACTGATTTCCATAATGGCTGTACTAGTTTGCATTCCCACCAACAGTGTAGGAGGGTTCCCTTTTCACCACAGCCCCGCCAGCATTTGTTATTGTTTGACTTCCAAATGATTGCCATTCTTTCTGGGGTAAGGTGGGATCTTAGAGTTGTTTTAATTTGCATTTCTCTAATAGCCGTAGATGTTTAACATGTTTTCATATATCTGTTGGCCATTTGTATTTCTTCCACTGTGAAGTATCTGTTCATTTCCCTGGCCCATTTCTTGAGTAGGTCATTGATTTTAAGTAGTTTAATTTTTTTGAGTTCTTTGTATATTCTAGATATTAGTCTTCTGTCTGAGTAGCTGGCAAGGATTTTTTCCCATTCTGTGGGTTACCTCTTCAGCCTACTAGTTGACTTTTTTGCTGTACAGAAACTCTTTTTTCTAATGTAGCACAATTTTTAATAGCTAAATTCTGGAAGTAACCTGAATACCCATCAGTAGATAACTGGATAAACAAAATGTGGTATCTATACATGATGAAATACTATTCAGCTATAAAAAATGACAAACTAGAGTCATTTATGGGAAAATGCATGGACCCGGAAAATATAATGTTGAGTGAAATAAACCAGACTCGCAAGCTTGAATACTGTATGGTATCCCTCATTTGAGTGAGGCAAAATAGAAACAAAAGAAAAGGGTAAGCAATGATTACAAAAAGGCGAAGGGTTAGATATAAGCTAATAGGTAAAGGATTCAAGGGAACAAGAAGAAGGCTAAAGGGGAGGGGAATGGGAATCTGGAGGAATAATGACATCTTAAAAATAAGAACCTAATAACCCAAATTTAAAACAGTGACATGTACACTAGGTACTACAGTAACTTTATGTAGTTAGGACTTAATGCTGCATTTATGTGGTTGGTTACATTGCTTACTGTTGTAAGCAAAAGGCACAGTGTATTGTGGTCTCTAAGCTTGTGTAATGCCATGTATATTTGTGTAATTTTGGATAAATTTTAATAAAAATCTATTTAAAAAAAAAAAGGAGAGCAGGCGATGAGGGGGAAGGAAAATGTCAGAGAAACACTGCTTCTGAGCCCCTTCCAATGTCCTTCAGTTCAAAGTACTCAGCCCATACTTTGGGGTATTGTTTTCTGAGCCCCAGCACCAAAAAGTCTTTGTGTGTGTGTGTTGAGGGGAGTTTCTGCTTTTCTGAGACACTATCTCAGTATAGAATCTAGGCTGGCCTTGAACTCGCAATCCTGCTACTCAGCGCCCTGAGTCCTAGAATTACAGGCCAGGCCACTGTGCCTGGTCCAGAATCCTAGTGAATGAATGTGAGACAAAATGACAGAAAGCTGGTGGTAAACACCAGCCCAGTGCTGCTAACTGAGGTGTTTTGAGATCTTGCCTTTCAAAATATTTTAAAAACGTAAAGCAACGGGTGGGCAGAGGGAAATAGGACCAAAGAGAGAAAGAAAGGGAAGAAAGAAAGAGGAAGGAAGGAAGGAGGGAGGGAGAGAGGGAAAGAGAGAGAGAGGAAGAAAGAGAGAGGGAGGGAAAGAGGGAGAGAGGAAGAAAGAAAGAAAGGGGGGGAGAGAGAAGGAAGGAAGGAAGAAAGAAAGAAAGAAAGAAAGAAGGAAAGAAAGAAAAAGAAAAAGGAAAGAAAGGAGAGAAAGAAAGAGAGAAGAGAAAAGAAAGAGAAAGAAGGCTGGGGATTTAGCTCAGTGGTTAAAGTGCATGCCTAGCAAGCACAAGGCCTTGAGTTTGATCCCCGGTACCAGGCACCAAAAAAAAGAAACAAAGAAAAGGGAGAGGAAGTGGAGATGTTGCCGGAGGGAAAGGGGAGTTCAAAATGTATATTTCCAGGTTCTTTATTCGCCCAGGCAATGAATTGCAGGAGCCAATTCCAGGGCATTAAGGAAGTTTATTTAAGTAACAAAAGGGAGACTCCTTTTGCCAGGTGAATGAAATAGCCAGCCACTACTGCGGTTAGGGATCTGAAAAGGCCTGGGAGGTAGGGAGCTAAAGGTAGAGCATGGGTTAGGGGGCAGGGGGCTAAGGGGTATAAGGGGGCAAGAGGGCAAGCGTGCAAGGAAAAAGGAGAAGAGGGCAAGCTCATGGTGCCATTCACATTTATCTGGATTCTGTTCTCCTGAGAGTTTCCCCATCCTGTGAGAAGAGGGGTGACTGGAATTCCTCGCCCCAGGCTGATGTCAGGTCAAGGCCACTCCCTAAGGTCATGTCCATCTTCCCAGCCAGGTCAGGCCACGCCCTATTCCTACCTCAGAGATGTGAGAGGAGAGGGGAGGAGAGGAAAGGAGGGAAGTGAGCAAGGAAAGGGGAAGGAAGGAAGGAAGGAGGAAAAGAAGGAAGATAAGCAGAAAGGTATAATAAAATATCCTGTGTCAAGGATCAAGAAAGCGTTGGTGTTTCTGCAGTTTGCCATTGTGTGAGCTTGTATTACAGGCCTCTGTGCATTCTCTTCTCTAAAATCAACTGATTCTGAGGTCTCTTCTGGATCTTCCCCTCCCTGTATAGTGACCAAAAGATCTAAAAATAACGTGGCTTTCTAAAACCAATGAGTTAAGAAATCTGGGATTGTTTACTACCCAAATTGCAGTGAAAAACTGTGGCTGTGGGCCTGTGGTCTGTCACAGCACACCCTCTGCCCAGAACTGAGGCTTCTGTGAGCAGAAAGACTTTTGCACTGGGAAAAACTGGAAGCAGGTCAATCTTTGTTGCTTGTCAAAGCTAAAAGTTAAATTAAATCAGATGGGTCTTTAAAAAAGAAAAAAAGAAACAGATGGGTCTTTGGAAAAAAAAAAAGTGTTGGTCAACTAAAGACTAAGTGTTTAAAAAATTTAAAAACACATGGTCATTCTGCCTGACTGTGGGCTATGCAAACAAATATAGTATTTGCAGGAGGCATACTATTAAAATTTAGCAGCTATTTCACGCAATTTGGCCAGGTTCTAAGAATACTAAAATCTCACACTCTCTTTTCTAGGTAAAGCTCCACTTAGCCTGTCTTGAGGGATTTGTGAAAATCCCATCCTTTCTACCAAGTACTATCTGAATTTTGGAATTTTTCTTTGTTTTGCTTTATACTTTTGTATTTAAAAATTCTATTCTAACTCATTATCAAACAGCTAAATGAATACAGTTACACTATATAGTATATCCTGTATCCGTGTCAGTAGCATCTTAATGAGGGGCTCTGGAATTTCACTGAGTGGATTATAGTAATTTTGTAAATAATTATTCTGCCAACTTTGTAGTCACCATATCCAAATTTATCTGTGCAAAAGATTTCAAAGGATTTTAACCTCACCAAAAAAAGAGTTAAATTTAACCCAGAATCTAACTGCCTGTTAAGTAGCTGCGGTTCCCTACTAATAATAAGAAGTGAAGTAGGGTGGTTTGATGACCATCAGTAATTTATGGTATGTTGGCCTAGGATGGAAATCTGAAGATAGAAAGCCATTTATGGAAACTGTCATTCACATGCAAATCACAGGCCTAACTGAAACTATTCAAGTGGCAAAGTGGCAGTGAATTAACTCAACAACCTAGCCCTCTATGTGTATCAAGCGGACTGTAGAAACTACTATAAAAGGCAGTGGAAACCCAGTTAATTCAGCCAGTGTTTAGCAATTCAACACAGGCAATCCTTTTGAACTACACAACAAAGGCTTTATTTGTTATATTCTAGAGCTCCCTGCAAAACTTGATTTCCTTCTGCCCTGGCAAAACCATATCATTGCATCAGGTAGCTCTTAAACTGTGATACCTCAAAAATAACACAAATATCAGCAACACTGATTCTTTTGAAACCCAAGCTGATTTATTTTGAGCAAAGGAATTTTTGACTAATACTGTTTATCTGCTTTTTCTTTTCTGGGTACTTTAACCAAGAACTGAACTTTTCTGGATTTTTACTGGCCTGTGGATTGGATGGTCTGGCCCCTTTGACTAACACGGCTTTGTGTCTAGATTTGTACGCAAACCCTCTCACACTCCCATCAAAACAAAACAAAACAAACAAAACTTTAGAAGAGAGTTATGATTATGTACTGCAAGGAAAGTTTGCTGGGTTGTGTTTTATGTTCTGCTACTTGTCATTTTATTGTTTCTAGAGAATAGATCATTATTTTTTGGTTTTTTGTTTTTCTAAGAGTAGGAAAATTTATTGGGGAATAGGAATGGGGAATAGGAATAGCTCCTGAGAGACAGGAGGGGTCCCGAGTGGGCTGCCAACAAGCCCACTTCTCTGAGAAAGTAGAGCAGGGTACAATGTGGGTCAAAACTATAATCAACCAAGAAGATTACAAGTATAGCCGCTTAGTTAATATTGATCCAGTAGTAGCTAGGGCATATGGATGACATCATTCACCGTGGTCGATATCTACAGTCTTGTTTTTAGTCTTCTTGCTTAGTAGTCTTAGTCTTAGTCTTAGTCTTGGTCTTAGTGAGAGAGGTCTCAAAAGGATGGTACCTATAATCTCAAGCTTCCATTCATCCCTTAGGGAAGCATGTAAATCTGGCCATTGTGACTTGAATCTTCTTCAGATGCACCTTCAACCACAGTCCTGATGTGCTCTCCTCTTCTGCATTGACTCCCTCCAGGGTTCAGCCCTATCTGACTGCCTATAGTATTTCTACCTAACTTTGCTGTCTATCATGTTCCCCCCTCTGAAGAGGTGCCCCTAACTGTAGTTAGGTGGCAGTGGGCAAAGTTCCAATTTAGCTGCTTCAAGCTGAGAAAGGCTGAAGGGTCGGTATAGGGGAGATTGCAGTCAGGGCCCTTCTCCAGAGAATTAATCTTGGTTAGAAGTCATATTGTGGTTAAGCAGTTATGAACTCCCTTACAAGGTCAGTCCCTGCATGATCACTGGAGTTTGGCAGCCTCTCCTTCCAGTTACCTCAGTGGGACCTCCAAAATGATATGGGGGAAAAATGTAACTCACAACCTACTGGATGTCAGATACTGAGTTTGTGTTCCCTGAAATGGAAGGATGAATTCTAAGGAACAATACAGGTTAAAAGTAGGCAAATTTAGGGCTTGGGTATTTAGCTCAAGTGGTAGGGCACTTGCCTAGCTTGTGCATAGGCCCTGAATTTGATCCCCAGAAACCCCCCACAAAAAAAAGTAGGAAAATTTATTGGGGAATAGAAATACCTCCTCAGAGACAGGAGGAGTCCTTGAATGGGTTGTCTGATCATTATTTTTTGAAACGGAGAAAGACGAAAGCACAAAGTCAGTTTTGTTGCCTTTGACAATTACAATTTTCAGGAGCAGGAAACTGGAACAGTAAAGCCTGGATAATCTAGGGAATGATTGTTCAGTTTGAGAATTAGTCCACCTGCCTGCCTTTCTGGTCCTTTACCTTTTGTTTCCAGGGTTTGAGGATATTTCATTGCTTGTTAGAGCCACAACCTGATAATGTGCAGAGGAAGAGAAAACTCACTCAGTCTAGTCCGTTTTTAAAATGTAAAAAACCGTCTTGTTCTGAGGAAGGAGAATAAATGTGTTGAAATCAAGGTGAATGTAAAAACGAGGTAACAGATCTGAAAGTACCCAGCACAGAGTCTGCATATGATGGGACTTTAGTAAGTCGGGTTTTATAATCTACACAACAGTTTATATCCCTTTTTGTTGGTACTTCTCAGCCAGGGAGTTTCGCTCCCCAAGGAATATTTGGCAATGATTTCTGGTGACTTGAAAGTCTCCAGAGACTGTCCCGACTTGGGGGCGACACCAGCATCTGGAGTATATAACTGTGAAAGGTCTTGAAAGCACTTGGGAACTCGCTTCAGTGATAATGGAAATTAAAACGGAGGCAACAGCATGGATTTACAGGAAAAAGTCTTAATTGAGAAGGAAGAGGGAAAATAGGGACTTAAGTTTAAGAAGAAATGCTGAAGGCGGCACAGCTTTGACAGAGAAAATCGAACTAGCCCATTAACAGGGGAAAGGGAAATGTGTTGTGGGGTTGCTCGGGTGGGCCTGGGTCTGGCGATTTCCCCTAGGTCACGAGTGTGAGTGTGCTGAACCTTCCTGCTTGTGTGTTAGGGCGTTTCTTCCTTGTGCAGGGTGTGGGCCAGCAGCTTTTCTTGCCCTTGGAAATATCCCGGGGTCCCCACTGCTGTTACAGAGCATGTCTCCCTGCAGTGAGAGGCGTTTAGAGGAGCGTGCTCTATACATTGTTGGCAGCGGGTTAGAGAAAAAAAGACACGCTGTCACTGTGAGTAGCCAGTCATGGATTAAGGCCCAAGAATTCCTCCATCCTTTGTCCTCAGGAGGGTCCCTGTCCTATTAAAGTCTGATTCTGCTGCCATCGGATGAAGCCAGTAAGTAACACAAGAGACAGCGTGATGGGAAGAGAAAGAGCTTGACTGGCGCCAGGCTGGCTTGTTGCAGGGTGGAGCGCTTTCACCCAAATTCCATCCTGCTAGGGGCCACAGGCGCAAAAACGTACATGGGGTTTCAGGAGAGTCTAATTTCTGCCATAGCCAGGTGGTACCATACTAGCTTTTAATTCTGCAGTAATCATTTCTCTTCGTGGCTTTAGATGTTATCCACAGACATTGTCTAAGCATTCCTGTAACCCTAAAGAACAATTACTGATAAGGAGATGATGTTGATGTTTTTCTTTATTCTCCTTTTCAGGCAAGGTGGGCTAATTATTTGTGGAGTGAGGGACAGTGGGGCAAGGCAAAAACAGAAACAGTGAAGGGCACCCTTGCTAGTGCTAGGAGCAAGTTAACCCACTCATTGGCCTCAGACAGAGGCTGCTACACAAGCTGCAATACACAGAGCATCCCACACCAAACAATTATCTAGCCCCAGTATCAATAGTTCCAAGACTGAAATGCCCTGCTGCGGAGGAAAGAGCATGCACGATGTCTTTTGTTGGTACAATAAAGAGTAAGATAGGTAAGATAGGTAATAACTAAATAATTTGTAAAAATGTTTCATTCTCCTTTTACTACCTGTTTGTGTTTCCAAAATTAAGCTAAATAGGTTTCTTCAACAATGTAGAGTCTTCACCAAAACAAAAATTCTTAAGTATTACTAGTACTGCACCTTAGAACCAAAACCTTTAATGCACTGAAATAGATTGATTTACAGATTTAATTTACCCTTTTAAGAAATTTGCATGAAACCAGGAATACCTGTCTACTTGCTCCATCATCTTCTTTTCCTCCTAAAAAGGTATTAACATGAATTCAAGCTATATTTTCCCTTTTCTTTCTTTTTTTTGAGACAGGGTCTCTCTATGTAATTCAGACTGGCCTTTGAACTCACTACTGTAGCTCAGGCTGGCCTTGAGCTTGTAGCAACCCTTCCTGCCTCAGCCTCCTGAGTGCTGGGACTACAGGCATGCACCATGGCACCTGGTTGTTTTCCATTCTTTAGATATTTTATTTGCTTTAAAATACTGCCCAACATGACATAATCATGTCATGCTTTTAATTTTTTCTTTTTAACTTTATTTTATTGTGATCCTCAGTAAGTGCTAAGCTACATACCCAGTTCTTTTTATTCCTTAATTTTACTTTGAGACCTATTGTCACTAAATTGTCCAGGTCGGCCTCAAATTTACAATCCTCCTGCCTCAGCCTCCAGAATAGCTGCTGGGATCACAGGTGTGTGCCACCATACCTGGCCATCAAAAACATTGTTCTTAAAGATAAATCTATAAATAAAGAAAAGGCTGCTCCCTTTAAGAATTTAGACTATGATTTGATTCCCTATTTGTCACATTCTTGACAGAGAGAAAGAGAAAGAGAGAGAGACACTACAGAATGAACCTAGGGCCTTCACATTGCATCCCCAGCTCGCTCGTTCGTTCTTTCTTTCTTGCTTGCTTGCTTGCTTGCTTTCTTGCTTGCTTGCTTGCTTTTTTCTTTCTTTCTTTTTTAGGTAGGATCTCTCTAAATTCCCCAGGATGGGCTTGAATTTGGGATTCTCTTACCTCAGCCTCCTAGAGTCTTGGATTATAGTCCTCAGCCACCACACCCAACTATTATTCTACATCTTTTGGTGCTCGGAATTGAACTCACGGCCTTATGCTTGTGAGGCAAGCACTCTAACTACTGAGCTAAATCCCCAGACCTCTATTATTCTACATCTTAATTATTCTACATCTTCAAATATAAATGTGAAGAACTATAGAATGTTTAGAAAATAGGGGGAAACTGTCAAATACTCATCATTTTATGGCCCTAATGTAATTATTATACATTTGGTAAAATTTCCAGGCTTTTAAAAAGTGTATCTCTAGATGAGCTGGGTCCTAAGTGTAACTCATTTTAATCAGCTTTTTTTCCACTTAACATCATCATATGATTCTCTTTCTGCACTACTGAACAGTATTCACAATCTGTCAGATCTAATAATGGCCCGTTTCTTTGATTGTTGTGTCATAGTTTATTTTCTGTACTTTTGAAATTTTTGCTTGTTTCATTTATTTCCTTGCTTGTACACTTATTTGGTTTTATGGTCACTATAAAATAATGCTATGGTAAACATATGAAAGTGTATTAATATTTCTCCTTTTTAGACTACATTACCATACTAAATGTCTCAATTTTATGCAGAAAAAGATTTAATGGTGAATCTTTTCATTATTGCATATTCATTTTGATAAAATACTTTTTCACTATACTTGTGAAAAATGGACTTTAAAGCTGACAGAAAGGAAAGAAAGCCAAGACTTTTCTCTCTCCAGCACAATTAATTCGGTAACTTATAAGAAAAATTAATATTCTTTTTGATATAGCAATAAAAAATGATGGTAAAATGCAAAAGCATTCAGAACTAATAACACGGACTTTTGCCTTTGAAATGGGGAAGAAGTTCTCAAGCATAAATCCTGCAAATAAAATGTTTTATATATTCAGTTAATGTGGAATCCACAAACATGAAAAATTAACAGGAAAAAAAAACCCTGTAGTTATATGTTGTTATGTCCCCAGAGTATCCAGCTTACAATTTAGAGCAGCACAAATGCAGTGCAAATAAACTTCACATTTTGTACAATTTGTAAAGGTTCTGAGGATCTTAAGACATCTTATATTTTGCATACTGGTGAGCTGTCACTTCATTTTAAAAATGCTTTTACAGTGCAAGCCCAAGGCCCTGGGTTCGATCCCCAGCACCACAAGACAAAATTCTTTTACAATAAATTACATCGTCTAACAAATCAGATCATCAAAGAGCAAAAGGAATCTACAGATAACACAAATTAAAGACATAATATTTTGAATATTGGAACCTAAAAAGCCAAATGTTCTCATTATTAATAAGTTGAATTTTAGTTTTTATCCTCTTTTGTTTTCCTTTGAACTGAGATTTGTAGTTGAAGGATTGAACACGGAGTATATGAGCTTGTGCTAATTCAGTGTTATGGTATATACGTGAAGCAGTTTTATGAACCCCAAGTACAATGAAAATCTAATATAAATGTTTCACAAAGTGCGTTTTGAACATCCTATATATAAAAAGTAGCCTTCTAAATTGGCCTAATGGGAAGAAAGCCAAGACTTGGCTGTCTGGCACAATGAATTTAATAATTTATAGTATGGATTTGTTTTCCTTCACATACAACAATAAAAATGTTTGGACTGATAAAATAACTGCAGTTAGGGCTTCTATTGGCAGTGCCAACCAGGAACATAGATCTTTGTCTTGGAAATGAACATGAGTCTCCAGATGGCAAATCACTGGGACTTTGTTCACAATATGAATAAAGCACATTGCCCGAAAGACATTTAAAAAAAAAATCAATAGTGTTTTTACTGGGAATGTTTGAAAAAAATAATTGGAAAACCATCAACTCATTATGTATTTTGTGAGTGATATAGGGGAAATATTTAAAACCTGATGGGCTTTTCTGTGTCTCTAGTTAACCTCAGTGTTACTTGTCAGTTCTTTAAAGAATGTAGCTAATTTTGACATTATCATTACAAGTCATATACAATATATCATTATGAGGTTGACTCTGCTTAAAATACTATGAGTAATTTAGGGTCCGGTACCGATGGTAACCGTCCTCGCATTGCTGTGTCTGTCCTGTTACTCATATTGGCAGCGAAGAGGTGCTTTCATTGTTTGTGACGGTAGACTGTGCTAAGTAAACCCCAGCTGTAAGTGTTTGCCATTTTCCACTAACAAAATCCAAAATTTTGTTAACTGCAGGTAGTCTTCATGAGCCTATGCAAAAGTTTTTGGGACTGTGGACTTGTAGCCCTAGATGACATTACAGTACAATTGGGAAACTGCTGGACTCCAGGTAAGAAGGCAGTTATTTCATCTCTTTGTCTCCCTGGCAAGTATGTGACACTTTGAGTTTCTCTAAGAGCCTTGCACAGTTAATCTGTGCCAGTCCATTCTTTGCGTTTCTTGACAGAAGTGCTTCAATACAGAGTTTTGTAGTGGGCTTCAAAATGATGATTCGGGTATACTATGTGTCTTTGTACATGTGACTTCAGCTCTTTATCTTCATTTGGAAGGACATTAGTAACACCTACCTGAATACTGGAGATAATACGTATCCATTCCCTGGCATAGGACCTGGTACAAAATGGTGCTTTTAAAAATATCTTCTATTTTAATTAGAATGGTTATTATTTTTGTCATTGACATCTTACAAAATGCGTGTTTTCCCCAAGCATAGTGGCACATGCCTGTAATCCCAGCACTTGGGAGGCTGAGGCAGGAGGATTGCACTGAGTTCTAGGTCAGCCTGGGCTACATAGTGAGTTTAAAGCCAGCCTGAACTACATAATGAGATCCTGTCTCAAAAAACAAACAAAAATGCATATTTTCAGGTCCTATTGATAAAGTTCTTATCTCACAGATACTTTCTAAAATTTTAATAAACTAGATATTTTCTAAGTGAACTAAATGACAATGAAACAATAGATCAAGCACTGATGATAGTGATGAAATGAAGTCACTGGCCGCCAACTACGGACACAATGTCCTATGACAAAATGGTGTATACCTCAACCCAGATCACTGATCTCAATCTGCTAATTATATTGCATCCTTACTCATGGAATATCTGTTTGTTTAAAAATAGAGAATAGTGGTGTCAGTGTAGTACCGGAGAGTAATATCCATATTTATTTAATTAAAAGACAATTTGTTTTTGTTCTCTTCATTTCCGAGACCTTGCAAGGATAATACAGTTACAAATATCTACACTCAGGGAATAGAAGAGGGAATGAGACTTCATTAGCTTGTACTGTATTTACATAAAATGAAGTAAAATACTTAACAAACAAAGGACATAGAAGACAAGATACTTAAAAAATTTTGCAGAGAATCTGGATGTGAGGAGGTACAAAATTCAGCCAAAGAAGTCCCAAGTAAGTTGGGGGGAGCGCTCTTCTAAGAATAGTAATTTTTAAAAATGTATTCTTTGGTAAAAATAATTATTAAAGTTATTAAAGATAGCCTTGGAAGATAAATATTTTTCTTTGAAAATGGAGAATAAGACTCTAGGTAGCAAAATAACAATTCCTAATACTTTGCTTGCTAATAATTATTGAGAACTTCGTGTTTAAACACTTTACATACATCATCTCATTGAATCCTCACAAACTGGTGAAATGGACACCATTCATGTTCCCACATTACACCTAATGTCTTCTTCCCCTCCGAAGCAGGTATGGCATTCCTGTGAGGACATCCTTCACTCAGCCTAGATTTCTGAACACAGCTCCTGCATTATGCAATTTCATTATTTTTCATATTTTCACAAAGAGTTTGCAAGCTCATTCACGCAAATACCGTTACAAGACGGGGAAAGTTTCTTTCTCAGAGTATCCCAGTATTAAATGTAGATTTTTTTTTTTTTTTAAAGGAGGAAAGGTTTATTTAGCTCACAGTACATAGAAGTTTCAGTTCATAGTTGACTGGCTCCAAGGAGCATTGCAGAGGAGAAACAGTTCATGCCAGGCAGACAGCAGCAAAGTAGTGAAGAAACAAAGCAGCAAGGGACCTAAATGTAGATTTTTGATTGTTTGTACCTCTGTGGCAGGAGCCACGGTGGGCCGCAGACTGTAGCTGGAGGCGCAAGTGCAGCGTAGGTGGGCTGCCCTGCCTGTGAGGGGCTGCCTCTCCATGGGTGACATATGGCCGGACAATACTCTAACCTGCGAGTGGGTTGCCAGGGAGCATGGGCCGCGTACTCACTCAAAGTGTCTCAGCAATTGCAACACCTGCTGTTTCCTTGCAGTGAGCTTTCCACCTCCACCTGGAGAGTGCACTTTTGATCAAGATGAATGTGCCTTTACTCAGGAGAAAAGAAACCAGAGCAGCTGGCACCGGAGGCGAGGAGAAACTCCCACTTCCTACACAGGACCTAAGGGAGACCACACTACTGGGGTAGGTGAGTTACACCACGTGGTGCTGTTTCTTAAGGAAACCTCCAGAAGCAGCATCCTAGGTCGTTTGCTACATTTTGAAATGTATGAATTTGTGTGTTGTAGTTAGAATGCACTACACATGTGATTCTGCTCATGCAGGGTAATTCAATAGGTGAACCGAAAAGCATCCTTTCTGTTTTTAGCAATACAGGCATGCAAACGTGATTTAATTAGAAATAGGGTTAAAAACAAAACAGAAGAGGACAAAAGGAGAAAAGAAGGGAAATCTAGACTGGATTCAGGGATGAGGCCTAGCATACAGAATGTACTGGCAAACAGGAGAAGAGGCATACAAATCCACTTCCAAGCTTTCTACAGCTCAATCAAACATGGAAAATTCTTCTGTGAAACATGATTCATGGCATTCTTAGCCTAGTTTGCTGGGTGTGTAGGCAGTCAAGGGCACATTCTGCTGAAAACGTATAAGCTACAGTAGAGTAGACTAAAAGTTGCTCTTATTATCATTACCATGTATCAGCAAGTATAAACAATGTCAGTGATTAATATGCCACATAGAGTGGATCTTTCTCACTTCCCCCTTCATTCATTTGGAATGTCAGATGGATCAAAGCACAATATTTAGTCCAACATTTAGTATGCCCCTCATACTGAGCTCATAGAGATTTTCCTCAAGGACCTTTGTAGAAAAACCATTATGATAGTAAATATGAAGATGAGTTACATTGTGCTATATCCTATGGTCTACCCTAAGGTAAGACTACGGCATAACCCATGTGTGGAATTGGCTAAACTTGGTCAGGTTCAATCACACAAATAGCTTTATTTTTTCTTTCCACCTTCTCTTTATACATATTCTCAAGATTCACCAGCTCTTGCAAGATCTCTTAGCTTCCCAATCCTGCTGAGGTACTGGAATAATCACACATTTGGGTACATTAAGGGGTCCGGTCCATATCAAAACTTCTATTTGTCACTCAGTTGAATGTTCTTTCTTTCCTTCAGCTTGAGCTGATACTGGGGATGATAAAAGGAGAGCTATCCATTCTTTCTTTTTCATCTCCTCCTCTGCCCTTCACCTTCCAAACCCTTTAGTTTGGGCAGGTTAAGAGAACTTTAAATATATTTGGTGCTATTTTAAATTCTCTCTTGACTGTGCTGTGTTGTAAGAGACAGCTAAATTCTGGTAACCCCTGCATTTTAACCTTTCCTGGTTGATTCTCTGTGACCTCCCCCTTCCCCCTTGGTGCCTGAATACAGAAGTTCCTGTATTCCTGGATTCCTCCTGAAAGTTTTAGCTCGGGTTCTTTGAAGAGCAGTTGGTTGCAGCCGCCTTTCTGGTGAGTGTCCATTTGGCCTCAGATATTAATGCAGCCTTGTCTTATGCTGGCTGCTCTTGACCTCTTGCTACTTCAGCAGACTGTGGAATGTTGTTGTTCAGTAAAGGATGCTGGAGAAGAGATTCAGTGCTGGCCCAGTGGTAGACCAGATGCCCGCTTTCAGCCTTGAGTAGAGTATTCCAAGGGTGTGCTAAGGATCCTTGAGACTACATCTGGAAAGAGATCAGGAAGTTAAAACAATAAATAGAAAGACTTCTTTATGTTAGGACCATTCTCAGAGCTTGCAACAGAAAACAGGACTCAACCTGATTTATGTGGGAAGGGAATCAAATTAGACTTGATAACAGAAAAAGAATCATATTAGACTTACAGAGGCTACTGGCAGGCATAGCTTGAAGCAAGCAATAAAACTATGCATGAATACAGTTTCTCTCTCTGTCAATCTATGCTGGTTTTTCTGAATTGGCTTCAGTCTTGGGCAGGATCTCTTATCATGGTAACAAGATACCTGTAGCAGCTCTCATGGACTACAGTCTCGTGGACTTTCAACACTAAATCTAATGGAAAGAGATAACAAAAAATATCAAAATTGAGTTTTACTGACTTGTTTGGCAACATCTTGAGGGTAGGGTTTTATAAAACTCACTTCTAAATTCCAACAGGATTTAGTATTGTGCCTTATACCTGATAGGCACTCACAAGTGCCTGTGAAATGAATGAATGAATGAACCACTCTTCCATCCATCCATAAGCCTTCTGTGACACATATAAGAATAACCATGTATTTAGCAAAACCACTAGAAAAAGGAATTGTGGCAAGACATCTTTTTTTTTTCTATGAGTAAGTCAGTAATAAATCATTTTTAGCTGAAGTCCATTGTAATCAAGACATTGCATGGATGTGCATTTTTCCTGGGAGAGAGTTGATAGTTTTATCTTTCCTTTCTCAAAGATTCCAAGAAAGCTAGCAATAAAGGTAAGAAGACATACCCTTGAAGATAACCATGTTGTGGTAGATTACTACAGAGGACTATTTTAGATAACAAAACCCATGAAATGCCTTGACAGGATGGAAGACAGAGCAAAAGTAGTAAATAATAGAGGAAAGGAATCCCTGGAAAGGATGAGAGGGACACCAGGCCAGAGTTAAAACAGACCAGGGACTTTGGGACCCAAATTTCTCCACTCACTGAATATGAGATCTTGAGAAAGTTCCTTAAAATCTCCAAGTCTGTTTTATCATTTAGAAAATGAGAATATAGCTGCTTACCGATTTACTAAACATCAGAGAGTGGTCCATGTTCAAGGTATTGACAGGGTTGGTTTCTCCTGACCTCCCTCTTGGGCTCGCAGACAGCTGTCTTCTTGCTGTGTCTAAACATAGCCAGTTCTCTGTACCAGCACATCTCCAATGTCTCTTCTAGTGACACCAGTCATACTGAATTGGGGCCCCCCTAACAACCCCACTACCCTGTTAAGGGCCCTATCTCCAAATATAGTCATATTTTGAGTTACTGGGCCTAAGGCTTCAGCATATATATTTTGGAGAGACACAATTCAACCACTAACAGACTTCCTTCCAGGAATGGCCTGGATGTTGAATGAATGGGGTAAATTCTTTTCACATCCAGCCCCTAGCCTGGTCCTTATGTCTTTATACTAAAATAAGTTATTGTCTAGTGTAGGGCAGTAGCTCAGTGGTAGAGGGGTAGCCTAGTTTGCACATAGGCCTTGGGTTTGATCCCCGGCGCTGAAACAATGAAATAAAATACAGTGACTTTATTGTCTAAACTTTTTGGGTCTGTAGACCATGTTCTACTTCCTCACCATATACTCAAAATGTTTGAAAGCCTAACAAAACATATTCAGTATGTACAAAATTAATTCTCCTCCTTTGTTTACATTATTCCTGGGTTATGCGGACATGTGTTAAGTAATGTGGTATGTCTTTGTTTAAAAAAAAATGATGTGGTCATGTTTGCTTTTTCTCTTTGAAAACTTAAAGGGATGTTTCAGTTGACTGGGGTGAAACTTCACAGCAAAAACTGAATACAAAAGCTTCTTAGTGAGTCAGTATTTATTCAGAGTGAATACTTGATGCATTAAATTAAATTCTCTGGTGCACAACATAGAGAAGACTGACTTCTTTAGAAGTAAATTACTTCTACAGTCTATCATCTTCTTCATTCTTTATTTCACCTGCTTCAATACAAATTTTAGAAAGATTCTCAGGATACCTTCTAGTTTTCTAACTAAATAAAATCTTTTGCAAGTTATATCTTTGTATTTTCATGCACGGCAATGCAAGTGAGAAAATAGATTTGCTATGCTGTGCCCAAAGTAACTGCAGGATATATAGCACTGGGTTGAAGGCATTTTATTTTTACTCTTAAAATTAGTAACCTGAGCGTTTTGGCATGTGACTATTATTCCAGCAGTCTGGAAGCTGAGGCAGGAGGATCAGAAGGTCAAATCCAGTCAGGGGAATTTAGTGACTTACTGAGACCCTGTCTCAAAATAAAAATGAAGAGATAGGGATGTAGCTCAGTGAGTTCAATCCACAGAACTGGAAAAAAAAAAAACCCCGAAACTTTATTATCCATTTCAATGGAGGAAATAATAAAGCCAGTGATCATTATTGGAACATTTTACCCTGTGTGAGCACTGTACTTCGAATCTTTACATCCTTACCACAACTTGTCAAGTCAGTGAAAGGTACCATTTTTCAGATGAGGAAGTGGAAGTTCAGAGAAGTGCACTTCCAGGCAACAGTCCTCATAGACTGAGGACTGAGTTTCTGGTTTGTTTGACTCTAATGGCCATCGTCTGTGCACACTGCCTGTCAGACTCCCAGCCTACACGATACTGATAGACCTAACCTGGAATAGCTGGCAGCCTGTATGTGAAAATCACAGTTTTTCAAACAGCACCATAAAATCACCTCTAAGCCCCATCACACCAAAAAGTGTGGGGGTAGGGCAGTAATCTGTAAAAGGTTATATTCAAACTAATAGATTTCTGGACATCACTAGAAATTCATTCAGCAAAATTTGTATTTTTTTCTGCCCTATTTCTAGTGTCTCTATACCAATATTGCAAGTTTAATTCTAGAACTACAGCCCAGTATACCTACTGCATATCCTAAACACACAGAAGTGCAACTTCCTCTTATCCTGGTCTCTAATGGTGTGAGTTCTATAGTCTGATGTAGGCTCTCAGATCACAAGGTGACAAGTGTTACTCATTCAAAAATTAAAGCAGAAGCAAACAAAGACTCTTAAACTTTTAAGGGCCAGGCGTGGTGGTACATGCCTATAATCCTGCCTCTTGGGAAGCTGAGGCAGGAGGATTGCAGCAAGTTCGAGACCAACCTGGCCTACATAACGAGTTTGAGGCCAGCCTAAACTACATAGTGAGACCATGTCTCAAAAAACCAAAAAGTAATAGTGATATTGATAATAAAACATTTATTTATTTATTAAAGCCACCAGTATCAGAGGTATGTGTATATAAGAATCAAACGTCTTAGAACTGGGAACAATCATAATTGTTACAGAGTCCAGGGTCCCTGAGATCTTGATTCGTTCTCCATCTCCTAAACACCAAACTGCATTATACATTATGCACCAAACCGTGCACACATGCCTCAGAATCATAACAAGTGAAGTAATAAGGGCCACATTACAGTGGTGGTAGAAGCACACCAGAGGACAGCTTGCTGGCTCTCCTTGGGAGTTGGAATTCATCAGGAGTGCTGGGGACTGAGGGAGCTTGTTGGGATGGAGGAGCAGCTGGTGCTTGGGACCATCTGGCAGTGACGCAGCTTTCAAGAACTTTAAATGATTATACTTGGCTGGCATGTAGGATGCTGTCGACCAGGATTCTCCAACAGTGGAGTCCAAAATGTAAATCTGTCTGCTGGGAGTATGTTTGGAGATAAGACTCCAGAAAGCAGGGATGCAGAACAGAGGCAGGAAAACGGCAGAAGAGCCCGTAGAAAGATACGCCCTTGATTTGGCCACTATCATGTTCAACCGGTTGCTTGACCCCGGGGCCATCTAAGAGTCCCATTCCCCTGCCAGCGATGTCCACCCATTCGGCATCCGCTTTCCACTCCTCCCTTGCTTCTGCGTTGCATTCACATGGATGCTGACTGATTTGCAGAGGCTAATTCTGGGAATGACTGGAGAAGCCTGGAGATAATAGGCACATGGTCAGATCCAAGATTAGGTATCTGTCACACTACATCTGAGTAGATTCTATCTTTTCACTTCCCTTTCTTAAAGCTTGTCAGTCTACAGCTGGAAGAACAGATACAGGAGAAAAAGCAATGGGAGAGGCATACAAATCCCTTTCATAGACAACTGCATTAGATGGAGAGTGAATATATGCCCACTAAATAAAAAAGAAAAGCTCAGAAAAGCCACGTATAAATGCGTCAGGTCATCGTGTGTCTGTCAGAATCAATACATCATCTCAGGTTCCAGAAAGACAAGTCCTGGGAACTGAGCTCTCCCGTTAGTTGCCAGACAGGCCAGATGATGCCAGTCACCCAGGAACAGAGCTTTTGGGAAGCTCCACACCAGTGCTGCGCCCTCCAGGGCTGCTGGACTACTGCTCTGCACAGGACTCTTGGTTTTCAAGTCCTTTACAGAGTTGGAACATGGGGACAGATTAGGGCAAGTGTGAAGGTCGCTGTTCTTACCAAGATTCAGTCATTTTTCTTGAACAAGCAAGATTGTTGCAAGCTTTTAGTTAATACCCAGAGTTCTAAAAAAGTTGTTTTTAACCATTTTTGCCAGTATTCTTGTTGGAGAAACGGGTTTTCAGAGATCCTTACTCCGCCATTCTAAAAGCTCCATACTCTATCCCCATCCATATGTTTGCTTTTTAATAAATATGAGTTTCTTGGTGAAAATCTACCTTTTTAAGATGATGACTGTTTTTTTTCCTCCATCAATGACATATGTGGGTGCAGGCCACTTGGCATTCTTCTCAGCATTTGGTATTGTCGATCTTTTTAATTTTAGCCATTCTGATAGACAAGTAGTGCAGTCTAATTTTAAATTAATTTTTGGCTTAATGATTGTATCAGCCAGTGCTTACTAGAGAAACAGATTTAATACAAGACATACAAATATATAAGAATTTATAAGATTGGCTTTCAACAGCTGCCCACAGAGGCGGGTGTGCAGAAGTGCAAAAGGGCTGTCTGTGTGCTGATCTGAAGGATCCAGTTGAAGGCCTGGAGCTCAGTGTAGGGCCCCATGCAAGTCCGTATCAGGAGGCCGAAGGGCCTGTGAGGGAGGCTGCAGGCTCTGTGCTGGAAGCCAGGAGATGACACCCGAGGTGATGGTGAAGACTGGAGCTCCTCCAAAGAAACAGAAGCGAGCCTTCCTTCTTTTCCCTTTCATTCCATTCAGGCGACGAGCCTATTGGTTGCTGTCGCTCACACCCAGGGTGGTCTTCTGTTCTCAGTAAATCTCTTCAGACACACCCAGAACTGTGCTGATCCAATTTAGTTGGGCATTTCTTACTCAAATTGACACAATCATTATCGCTTCTTGGCCTTTTGGCTAAGATCAAGTGTAGTATCAAATTGACACAATCATTACCGCTTCTTGGCCTTTTGACTAAGATCAAGTGTAGTATCAAATTGACACAATCAGTTAACTATCACAGTAATGTTGATGTATTATCTATTTTCTTGAATGTGTTATCAAAAGTTCATATGATTAAATTAACAATCATAGTTATTTTACAGTTCTTGTTCAATGACTGTATCAGGTCATCTGCTTCGCACATAAGGAGTCTCTCTTTCCCCGGTACCTGTTTCTTATAACATCTGGTAAATGTGATTGCTTACTGGATGTTGAGAATGCAAAATTACCAAATTCCTCCAGAGAGGATTCAGCTTGTTCTCTAAGAGATGACTAGGGAAGAGCAGTCCCCTCGGTCCAGTCAGAACTGAGTCCAGTGGAGGTGGGGCTGTAATTCTCTTTTGTTGGATCTACCTCTGGCCCTCCCTGAATTCCAAGTATATTCTCCAAAAAACATACTCTGAAGGTTAGTGAGGAGCTGCCTTCCCTTCGTCCTAAACTTTGATTTTTGTCTCTTTAAGTGGTGAGATTGCTGAAATTCCACCTTGTTCTGCATTTGACTTCTTGCCTCTTGTTTTCCGCGAGTTAAGAATTTGCTAAATTGCCAAGTGTGGTGGTGCATGCTCATAATTCCAGCTACTCGGGAAGGTGAGGCAAGAGGGTCACAAGTCTGAGGCCAGCCTGGGCAATTTAAGGAGACTGTGTGTCACAATAAAAAAACATAAAAGGGGCACATAGCTCAGTGTTTCCTGGGTTCAATCCTCAGTATGCAGAAGGAAAAAAATTGCAAAATGCCTTGAGAGAAGATTACCAAATGATGGGCTCTTTTCTTTATTACTCTCTTTTCTCACAAAACTTGGCCCTCCAAGCCTTCTGCAGCATTGAACTCCAATTATTATTGTCTCAACCCAGTGAGTGTTGGTTTCTCTATTACCTGGCAGCTGCTCTCTACTTAACCTCTAAACTCAGCAAGAAAATGCCTCGAAGGGAAAAGCAGCTCAAAGAATGTGGAGCTCATTTCATTGACCTTCGGTTTTCTTTGGGATCTTGGTCCTGCAAGATCTTGCTGTTTGGGAAGCTCTGTGACAAGTTCGAGAATCCTCTTTCCCCCTAAATTATTAACTTGTTTTCCTCAGTGTTCTCAGCTGACTATAGGTCTGTGTTTTAGTTACTTTTTCCATTACTAAGACAAAATATCCTACCTAACACTCACAAATTAAAGAAAGAAAGGTTTATTTTGGCTCACAGTTTTTTAGATGTTTTAGTCCATAATTGGCTGGCTGCAAAGCAAGGCGGCATAGGAGAGGGACACTGCAGAGGAGAAACAGTCCATGACAGAGCAGGCAGGAAGCAGCAAGCAGCAAGCAGCAAAGCGATGAAGTAGCAGGAGCAGCAGGGGCAGGCCTCCCTCTCCCCTTCATCCCATCCAGATTACAAACCTTTGGGTGCTGCCACCCACAGCCAGGAAGAGGCTTCCATTATCCATACCCAGATCTATGTGAAACCAATTCAGTAATCACACAACCTCAATCCCCATATCATACACGCCAGGTCCAGCCACCTCTGAAAAGCCCTACCTGTGAGCACAAGAGGCTTTAGGGGGACATGTAGACAGAAGCCATAACAATCTACTACCAGTTATTCAATAGAGTCAGAAGGAGGTGTCTCTGCTATCTTGCTCTGTAGGATCATTTATTTAACCACATGATTATTTTACTCAAAATTTGAAGGCATTCTCTCTTTTCTTCTGCACTACAAGCCAACTAATGCTTTGAATGAAATCCTGGTGTTTCTGGCCTCTTGTAACTTTTTTGTTGATATTTTCTTGTTCTATCCAAGTTCTTCCTGCATCTGAGATTACGATTATGGTATTATGTTCTGTTCTTTGGTAAAGGGTAGCAAGGGGAGAGCGGTAAAATTTACATGGCCCTGGCTGTGCACTGCCTGATTAACTGTTTTCTGCTTCTTTCCATTTATTGCCCTCCATTTTGAATAAGAAATATTGGGAACAATTATGTTAAATAAAAAAAATTATTCAATGATACTAATTAAAGCATAACAATAAAGACGTTATTCAAAACCATCACAACTGTGAAGGGATTATCCAGTGAGGGGGAGAGACTGGGCTCATCTTTGAATATTGCATGGGCAAGTGGGAATTTAGAATCAAGGAGCTAGATGGGGGTCAGTACATTAAAAAAATAAGTAAATGGCAACATCAGGGATAATGGGGATTCTGGCTAAGCTGACCCGGAGGATTGCTGCTGAAGACCAGCGAGGATGGTCAGAGGTTCTATGCGGAATGGTGGAGAATGAGGAGCCTGATTGCATATCAGGGGTGACCAGATAGCAAGTGTTGGGAGTGAGGAGGTTCCTCTTAAACTGACTTAGCAGGGTGCTTGATAAATTGGATTTTATAAGGGAAGCGCACAGATAGGCTAGGTAAAAGTATAGGAGTCTGACAACAGTTTGGTCAAGCTAAGAATCTTTGTCAACTATCAGGGTAATAAAGTGCTGCAAATAATTCTTTTATTCAGTTACCACAGAAGCCGTTTTGACAGTCACCTCATGCTTTTCTAAAAAGTGATTTACTTGTATATAATAAATGTAATGTTGTTTAGATGAATGTCACCGAAATTTTTCCTTAACAGGAATATATTCTGAAATAAATAAGAAATTTTTAATTGACTCAAATTTACAAGAGTTCATAGCTTTTTTAAGGATTCTGGGAATGCTTTTTTAGGATGTTTTTAGATCAGCTAAGGTAACATACACGTTTTAACTATTACCAAAATCCATCCAGGGAAGTTTTAATAATATCTGCCTGGATACTAAAGTAGCAACAAGAAACTCTGTGATGCTGGGTATGGTAGCACACACCTATAATCCCAGTACTCTGGGAGGTTGACGCAGGAGGATCACAAGTTCAAGCCCAGCCTATGCAATTAAGCAATTAAACAAGACCTTGTCTCAATATTTAAAAATTTTGAAAGAACTGGAGATGTAGCTCAGTGTGAAGTTCTGGGTTCAATCACTAGTACCACAATACATACATACATACATACATACATAAAAATAAAAATACAGCAGCAGTAGCTTGCCTGTGATTAGATTTAATTTAAATAATAATGAAATTACATCTGAAAAGAAGATTTCCTATTTCCTACATTGCTGATTTATTGTATTTAGTCCTAACCACCTTTTCTATGTCTCTCTTCAAATATAGTAATGGCAGTATACAAAGTGGTAGAACTTATATGTACATTAATAAAGTAATGGACTCAAACTCTGAACCAGCGACACAATTATCTTTTTCCTTGATGACTACAGGGTATCTGTTTGGTGTTGGTGGACATAAGGTCCTTTCTGAATTAATATAATGCATTCTGGAACATTCAAAGTCGATACCTGTTACTTCTCATCCTTAAAATCTGCCAAGAACACACTTGGACACAGAAGAGAAAGAGACGTAACCTGCAAAACTATTTTACAGAGAATTGCATTAGTTAGTCAGTCTAATAAAAACAGATGCTCAGAAAAGGCCCATTATAAATATGTCAGAATATTATGTTTCTGTTTGAATTAATACATCATCATACATAGCAATTCCAAGGTAGCTAGCGTTCCTAATTTACTAATAGGCAATGTAATAAACCTTCCCAGACTCCACAGTGGTGTGGTATAGTCCAACGGAAAGACCAAATGATTAACAGTGAGTTGCCACCGTCCCTTGCTGACCCCAGAGACTGGGGCATGGTCAGGTCACCTCTCTTGGCCTCAGTTTCCCCCAGTGTAAAACAGTGATAATAAGCAATGCCGGGCTAATCTCTCAGAGTTGATGAGATGATGAACTGAGATTACATTTGTAAAAAGGCTTGATAATGAAATGACTAGTATTATTCTTCTTATAACTGAATTCTTTTACAAAATTTGATGTTTATCTCTGAAATGGTTTCCTATGCTCATTGTTTTATGTCATTTGTGTTTCTAAAAAACAGAAAACCATAGCCTATGAATACCAGTAAAGTTAGTAGAAATCAGGTTTGATAGAAACCTTAAAGTACTGTTTCTTAAATTGCTTTCCATCTATCACTAGGAATTCAAAAGCATGAACTTTTTTTTATTTGTCTGGAATATCCAGTTATAAAAAAATGTATAACCAATACATCAAAACCATTATTTCACAGATTTATTACTAATTTTCTGTCTTCATGATAATGTGAAGTTTCCTATTTGAACAATGGTATTTAAGCAATGAAAGTGGAATCTACTTAAATCAAACAGTAAATGAATACAAAAAATGAAAGTCATATTTGTGTGACTAAAACTTTTGAAACATTTGTAGTACTAGTCATTTTAGTAAAGTAACAACAAAAACCAGGAAAAAAATCTAGCCCCCTCATTTGACTCCTACTAAAAGAAAAAAGACATTGTGACAGATGGTTAGTGATTTGTATCAAGTTTGGGTGGACATCTTGGAATTTATCTATCCATTTCCAGCCACCGTCTGCTGAAGCAGCTCAACCTTGCAGCACCAGAAAGTTTCCTGACCCAGATGCTACTTCTTTTTTTTTTTTTTCTTTTTCTTTTTTCTTTTTTGGTGCTAGGGATCAAACTCAGGGCCTTGTGGTTGTAAGGCAGGCACTCTAAACTCTAACCACTGAGCTAAATCCCCAGCCCTGCTTTACAAGACAGTAAAGGCAACTCTTAACAAACCTTCCAAAATTTTATTGGGCATTGCCATTTCATTTGCATTTATATGATGCCACCCGCTGTGAGAATTCTTTGTAAACATTTGTTTTAGTGGACCTGGCACTTACAGGAATTTTGTAGCCAAGCGATAATGGAATGAATAAATCCACAGACAACTATCCAGTTGAGAGAGAAAAAAATACCTTTGATTCTCTAGTTCCTTGCCCACAGAGGGAACAGACCTACATCTAATCCTCCCTCCCCAGTCCTGCTGCGTCCTAGAAAAGCAGCTCTGCATTGTTTTGTTAACAATTCCAGAAAAAAGAGACACCATCACTTTTTTTTTTCGGCACTTTTAGAGTTTCAATAAATCTTCAGTATTTCTGATAATTAAACTCTCTTCCCTCATGCTACAAAGTGAAGGCAGAACTCTTCTGCATTCCCAAGAATACTCCCTTCTTGTGTGAAATCATAATACATTAAAATATCAAAAAGTGAAATGTATTTGTGAAATCGTGCTTTAGAAAAAACAAAATCAAAATGAGCTATTTGGGTTTTTATAAATGTGTATATAACTGAATTTAACAGCAATCTATCTCAAGTCCTTGTCTTTCAGTCCCACCCCCCTACCCGGTACTAGGAATTGAATCCAGGGCCTTCAGACCGAGCTCCGTCTCCAGCCCCCTTTTTATTTAATTTGAGACAGGGTCTCATAAGTGACTAAATTGTCCAAGCTGCTCTCAAACTTCTGATCCTCCTGCCTCAGCCTCCCAGAGTGCTGGGATTACAGGCCCACACCACCAGGCATGGCTCAAATTCTTAGTTTTACAGTTTTGGTTGTTGACGTCAGACATGTAAGAGTGCTACCCAGCTAGTCCGAAGCCATAAAACTAGCTCCAATGTCTTCGATCTTTTCAAAACTAATCTTACAGTAGTTTCTGGTATTGTCAGAGCCTACTTACACAGAGAAGGCTTCTAGGATAAGCTTTTTTTAAAAAATGTGGTAAAATATATATAACTTAAAATTTACCCTTCGAGCCACTTTTCAATGTATAATTCAGTGGCATTAAGTACGTTCACATCGTTGTGCAACAATCACTACCATCTGTCTACAGAGCTTTTCATTTTCCAAATCTAGAGCTCCACGCTCATTGCGACAAGCTTTTAAAATCATGTAAAAATAAAGGACCATTTTGGAGAGACACCTTGAGCAACTGTTCCTGCCGAAGTATCCATGTCTTTTCCCCCTGATTGTTAGTCGTCCTCTTCCAGCTTACTGAGCGCAGCTAACTGTTCCTTCCAGGGGCCTCTCCACACAAGCCGCTGGGGCTCCTTCCAGGCCTGCGAAGGCCAGGAGCCGGAGGAGCAGCTGCTTCGTAGCTCAGGGTTGTGGACATGGTGTGCATCTGTGAGTCAGCACTTCGTAGCTGTGATGCAAAGAGCGGATGGGACGTTGATCTTCCAGCAGACCTGCTGGAACCCCGCCTTGAATGTCAAACAGTGACCCACAGAGGGAAAGCAACTTGTTTTCTCCAGTTGGTCGTCCCTTCCACTGGCTGAATTGCTTCTTGTGCAGGAACACACAAGCCTGTCCAAAGCCTCGGTGTTGGGTCTCCCTGGCTCCCATCCAGAACTTTTGTTTGCTGACATGGACAGTGTTTGAGGCTGTAATGTGGCAAAACTTGTCAACATGCAGGGCTTTTCTCTGCTTCCCAAACATATGTGACACAGACTGGCCCTCCATGAGCCTCTGATCTTTTCTGGGGAAAGGAAGTCTCATATGTAAGGCAAGAAAAAAATATAATCAAGAGGAATAATTGGTTTGTGTATCAAAGGGACAAATTCTGATCAGCTAGCAAATTTGTGGGTTTGATTTTTTTTTTTTTTGGCAATACTGAGGATTGAACTCAAGGAGCACTGAACTACATCTTCAGACTTTTTATTTACTTTTTTTTTAATCTCTCTCTCTTTTGAGACAGGATCTTGATAAGTGGCCCTGGCTGGGCTTGAACTTGTGATCCTCCTGCCTCAGCTTCCCAAGTCGTGAGGTTTTAAGCATACATCACCAGGCCTGGCTTGTTAAAATTATTTTTAGGTAAAGGCATCGGTCTACATTGCTCTAACTTGGTATTGCCTTATACATGCATCCTTAAAATACAAATGCTATCTAGAGGACTATTTAAGAAAACTAGACTGGTACCAGGGTTCCAGAAAGGCAGTCCCATTCTGCCGGACATGACCCTCTTTTCCAAGAGTAGCAATTACACAAGCAAATGGCATAGATTTCCTTTCATATTTCATGGTACTAATTGTAGAGATCTCTGGCACTGGAAACCTTAGCTAATGGCTTCTGCCCAACACCTGAGACCCGGAGGCACGTGAGCTGAAAGTACAGTAGACTTCAGGAGTCACATCTGTGAGGTGTGCGTGGTCCACAAAATAGGAGACAGGATGGAGGGGCTGTGCGGGTTGTCTTGATCTCGTGAGAGCCCACCCTGCACAGAAGAGCCTGGCCCAGAGGAATGCTTTTCCCTTTCAGGGTTGCTCAGTTAGCACACTGTACCATGAAAGAAGGAATTTGATTGAATGATCCTGGGGGTGAAGAGAGTTTTCCCCTCTCATCTGGGACCTCAGAATAACCTTGGCTGAGACCTGCGTTGTTAGCACTAGTGGTGCACCATCACTAAACAAAAGACAGTTCTTGGGTCATCTGTCACTCGTGATAAGTCTGTTGCTTCCTCTTCATTCTGAATAGAGTTTATGTTTCAAGCCCTAAAAGTCTCTGCTTTCCAGTCCCTCTGTCATGTCTGGCTCCTGGTCAGGAAACCAAAGATGTCACACCTGGGGGACAAGCGCCACTGCCCTGCTGTCCACGTAGCCCACCAGGATCATAAACTTAGCCCCAGTAAAAAATTAGAGCTACAAAGTTTAATGAAAAGAAGATACTTTATTTGTAAAGAGGAAAAGGAAGGGGGCGAAAGGAGAAGATAGATAGCTCCCCTCATAAGAAAGAACCAGGGTGGGGGGCTCTGTGGGCCCTTTGTTCCCAGCTGCCTTTATAGGCTGTGAGTGACCCTTCCCCCTCCACCCGGAACTTGCCATAACTGGATTCTGGGCACCTCTGCCTAAAGTCACTTCTTCTGGTGGTCTGTGTGCAGTTTCTTTCTGTCTGTTTATTTGCTTGTCCTTGACCTACATTTTTTAAAGCCTTATCTTTGGGGTGGGCGGCTAGTTGGCAAGGGAGTCCCCTATTCTTGGTTAGCTTAGAGTTAGTAAGGGGGTGTATGGAAGTCTATTGTATTCTATAATGACGGTAGAGTGAATACACACACACACACACACACACACACACACACACGTATATATGTGTATATGTTAGTGCATAGGTGTGAGTCCATGCTGCCCTAAAATTTGTCAGCCCACCCCTTGTTTTTCCTGTATTTTATTGGAGTGGGGGCAGTTTATCATTTGTGCACTTGGTTTTCTCTCTGTGTCCTGCTGTTAGCAATTTTTCTGGTCTCCTGGTGCAAGTCCCAAGACCATTTGATGTCTTTCTTTATCTGGGTTTCTCTCTTATTCTAGCCCTGTCTCTGACTTGCTGCCCAGAGGAATCTCCCTAGTAGTGTTTGTTTTTAACTCTTTCTAGTCAGAATTAGCTAGACCTAAGGAGGCCCCAGTTCTGTTCTCTTGTCTACAGACCCCTGCCCGGCACCTTGGTGACCTCGTCTTTCCGAGAAAACTGTCCCTCCACTTGAGAGATTTATCTGTAGCTAAGGTCTTTTGTGTAGGATTCGGGTGGGTCTTTTAAGAGCTCCAAAGCCATATGCAAAAAAATATTTTCATTGAATCTTTTTCTTGTTTCTTTAAAAATTATTTTTGTAGTGAAAAGTTTTTTAATTAACCATATTTTAAAGTACTTAAGGTATTGTTTCATTTTACTGTGTCAGCAATTCATGAGATTCTTTCATACATCAGTGTAGTCAGGTGATATACCACAGTGATATACCACGGTCCTTTTTTTTTTTTCTTTTTGGGTTTTTGAGACAGGGTCTCACTATGTAGTGCAGGCTGGACTTTGAGCTCACAGTGTAGCCCAGTCTGGCCTCAAACTCACGGCCGTCCTTCTGCTTCCGCCTCCCAAGTGCTGGGATTACAGGCATGTGCCACCACGCCCAGCTCCATGGTCCTTTTCATCATGCCTTAACCTTACTTTCCAGAGAATTAAATTAAACATTAGGATTTTATGTGTATGTTTCTATGTATTATATGATTTTGGTATGTGTATGTGTGTTTATACTGAGTCTAGTTGAAGTTAGAAAACATGAAGGAAGAGAAAATGTAGCAAAGGTTTCTTTCACTGCTGGATGTTCAAAACTCTGCTCCTCTCTGAGTAGCAGTTTTCATGCTAGTGTTAGAATGAAGGCTGTGACGTTTCAAGATTATCTTACATGTGTTCATTTGAAAGACTACCTCGGGTTGGGGGTTTAGCTCAAGTGGTAGAGCACGTGCCTGGCAAGCACAAGGGCCTGACTCCCATTCCTAGAACCCAAAACAAAAGACCATCTCATGTAGCCAGGTGTGGTGGCCAATGCCTGAATCCCAGCGCTCAGGAGGTGAGTTTGACACCAGACTGGGCTACATAGCAAAACCCTGCCTCAAAAACAAACAACACACTCTCCTCAGATAGTGTGGAACTAGTTCAAGAATATTTGTTTCAATAAGACTAATTTTATCAAAATGTGTGGATTTGTTCTAGTTTTGCTGTGGAGCATCTGAGTCAAGTATCTCATTGCCAAGAACCTCACACATGTGGAGTCACCCTGGCAGAGTCATGTACTCTAGTGTTGCTCAGACTGGTTTGCAGCTTAGAGCTGTGAAAGAAAATGCATTCGTTCATTCATTCAACAAATACTTATTCAGTATCTACTATCTTCTAAACACTGTTCTAGGACCCAGGGACATGGCAGTGAACTAAACAAGGAAAATCTCTGCTTTTGCATAATTTAGAAAAGGGAAACTGAAAAATAGTAAAGATCAGAAAATTACATAGTATGTGAAGAGGCAGTTGAACACTATAAAAATGCTTGAAATAATTGAAATAGCCTAGTTACAATTGGCCAAATAGAAAACGTTCACATCTGTGCGAAGACCTAAAGGAGAGAGAGGGAGACCGGCACGCGTCTGGGGGAACCACCACGAGGGACCTGAGGCGGCGCCTCCGAGGAGAGCAGGGCGACACGGG
Organism: Hystrix cristata; assembly: GCA_004026905.1. NCBI lineage: Eukaryota > Metazoa > Chordata > Mammalia > Rodentia > Hystricidae > Hystrix > Hystrix cristata. Next base: position 27,035 of record PVJO010007740.1, on the reverse strand, counting down.
GTACAGAGAAGGGTGGTGACGGAAGGTGGTGGGGATCTGAGAGGTGAGAGAGTGTGTAGCAGATCGTCCAGGGGCTGAAGGATGCCAGCATTTAGTCTGCACAGCTGAGCCAGTGGGAGATTTGAGCAGAGCTGTTGTGAGGTTCGGCTTGTGTTTTAAAGGATCTCTACGGATACTGTGTCAAAATTAGATTGTAGGGGTGCGGGTAGAACTGCCAGACTAGCCGAGTGTGGTGCCACACACCTGTAATCCCAGCACTCAGGAGGCTGAGGCAGAAGGATCGTCACAAGTTTGAGGCCAGCCTGGGCTACATAGTGAGACTCCTATCTCAAAAAACCAAAACGAATGAATGAAGTGGTAGCCTAACCAGGGAGGTGTTGCATTAGTCTACATAAGAAATGACAACAGCCTGGAGGAGTTGGGGCAATGGGAAGTCAGTGGACTCTGGATGTCTTTTCCTTCTGTTCTTTTCTTTTTTAGTTTTCTGAGATAGCATCTTAGTATGTAGTCCAGGTTGGACTTGAACTCAGTGTGTAGCCCAGGATGGCCTCAAACTCACCATCCTCCTGCCTCAGCCTCCCAAGTGCTGGGATTATAGGTGTGCTCCACCACGCCTGGTTTTGGACACATTGAGGGCAGAACCAACAGAAGTTCCTGACAGTCTAGAAGTGGAGGACAAGAGGAGAGGAGTGGCTCGGGGAGCTCTGGTGTTGGGTCTGTGTGGCCAGGAGAGCTGGAGTGAGATTCAGGGTAAGACTATGTCTTGGCTCCTTTGGGTGGCGCCAACACATTTCTAAGGACTGGGTGGTTCACACACAACAGAAAGTTACTTCTCACTGTTCTAGGGGCTGGGAAGCCCAAGCTCAAGGCGCCAGCCAGTGCGACGCCTGGGAGCGGGGCTGTTTCTTCACACATGGTCATCTTCTCCTTCCTTCACATGGAGGGAGGAATGAGCCTGTCTCTGGGCCGTCCTGCAAGGGCGCTGAGCCCATTTGTAGGGGTAATTAGGCAGTGACCTAATTACCTCTCTCGGGGTAGGACTTGAATTTATGGATTGGGCATAGGGGATAAGCATTGGAAAGCTTCAAACTATTGCCCATAAATTAGTAAGAGAAATTCTGATGTGAAAATCAGCACATTAGTGATGGAATAATGGCACATTATTTGCCTCCTATTGAACAGAATTATAAAGCATTACATTTTAAAAAAGAAATTTGTAGTCTAATTCTTGCCTCTTACTATTCTCCTTGGGTTGTACCTGTCCTCCTGGATTATAAAACTCTTTCTCAGCCCTGCAGTTAAGTCATCCCGGAACACTAGGAAGGGAGAAGCTGCGACTTGTGTCCTTCTAACAGTCCTTGCTCTGCACTCTCCCAAGGCTACTACATGTACATCGAGGCATCGCACATGGTGGCCGGACAGAAAGCGCATCTCCTGTCTGGGCCTCTACGAGGTGTCTCTGGGAAACACTGCCTGACCTTTTTCTACCACATGTATGGAGCGGGCACTGGCCTGCTGAGTGTCTATTTGAGAAAGGAGGAAGACGGCGAAGAGACCGTGCTGTGGCGGAGAAGAGGCGAGCAGAGCATTTCCTGGCTGCGAGCCCCGATCGAGTACCGCTCCCCGCAGCCGCACCAGGTGAGCCACAAGTCGCGGAGTCAGGTGAGGGAGGGCACGCGGCTCCGCTGCTGCAGCTCTGCTTGTCACTTGCTAGAAGAAGCAGCGAGAGAGAATGTTCCATCCTCTTTCAGGGTCGTAGACAAAGGCAGGATTCGTTTAAGAGTAAACACAATTAGCTTCTGTATTAAATTTAAGCCGTGACTGGGAAATTAGACCGGGAGAGAAAACTTTGGCTATTCCTGCCTAAAGTAATTTTTTTGCAATTCAGTGATGAAAGCGTGTGTATTTTTGTCTTGGTACGTTATGAATGTTAAGTATATTTCCACGTGTCCTGCAAATCTCCAAAATGAAGCTTTCTTGCCTTCTAAATATGGTGTTGCCTAATTAGTTGCTGCAGCTGCACCCCTTACTCATCATCACCCGTGGGCTTGGAAGTGCTTCTGTCTTATGCCTATTTCAGAGTGCGTATGGTCCAGAATGAGTTGTTTTTAGCCTCCGCTCCCATCACTGCATTGACGTGGAAGAAACAGTCTTGATTCCAAGTCCCTGGCCTGCCTCCGCCCAGTCGTGTGCTATGGAAACCTCTGTGCCAGATGATCTTGGTCATAAGGAATCTGGGCAGCAATTGGAAAGATCTTTTTAGATTCCAGTATGTGAGGTGGAGCGGTCAATGTAGCCCAGAGGACAGGGGCAGCCTTGTTGCATTGTTTTTTTCCTTTTGGTGAACCCAGGACCCCATACATGCTAGGCTTCTACTGCTGAGCTACCTCTACATCGGCGGCAGCCTTCCGATTACCACCGACTTCGTCTGCCTCCCCTGCGCCAATGCTCCAGAAAACTCTGGGGCAATAACCTTCAGACTCTCGTTGTCTTTGAATTTGTTCTGCAGCATCCTTAAGCCCTGTTTCCTCCTCATTCTTGCTTCTGGCTGAAAACCTCCCGGAACAGAATTCCTTAGCTTCAGCCACTGGCTGCCTGGCCCAAGCCCAGTTCTTCCTGGGAAGAGGTATGCAAAATAAGGGCTTTATTTTGTGCCACCCCACAACTGAAAAATAATTTTTTACATAAGTAAATTGAAAGGAATTGGAAAAGCTCAGGTGGCCAGGACACAGTGCTGTCTAGGATGCCACATTGCTAAGTAACAAATGACAAAAGGGAGATGTGCCATTGTCCGTGAAAGTTCCTTTATAAAGTGCAACATGGATAAACTGTCTAGAAATTTAATAAAGAATAAGAGCCCCATGAATAATTTTGATAGTGGTATGTCTGTTATAGAAGGAAAGTAGATCACTCAGGAACTTGATGCTGTTTGTCTTTATTCAGAGATGTTGGATTGATTATTTTGTTGGGGCATTCATACTTTTAATCCTATCGAAGGGTTCTCCACACATGGTCCAGGTACCAGAAGCATTCCTAATACTTGTAATGCAAGTTTACCTGAAATGTGTATCCTCAGGGGCTACCTCAGAAACACTGAATCACAAACTGTGGGGCCCAGAAATCTGTTCTAGTAAGTCCTCCAGGTGATTCTGATACATCCTAAAGATAGAGAATCTTTATAGTACACAAAATGGATCTGATTCTTTGGGGGTGGTGCTGAAGCGTGCATTTTTTCATTTATTTATTGTGGTCAGGAATAGAAGCCAGGGCCTCACACATGCCAGGCAAGTGCCCTGCTACTGAGCTACGCCCCCGACCCAACACTAACATTTTTTAAAACTCTCAGCTCTGGGGTCAGCCGCAGGGCTTTTCACATACTAGATCTTCTGGGTAGCTGATTATTTGAAATGTTTTTTGAGTAGTGAGGGATCTGAGGCGGCATCTTTGAGTGTTCAAGTTCAAAGAGATTTTCTGGAAGGAAGACTCCACACTATCCCCTTTAGTTTAGGTGAAACCTGTCAGAATCTCCTCTGGACTTAGTGATTCCCTCAGTAATCCCAAACAATGGCAGGGGGACCAGACAGAGCTGATTGCTGCAAAGTATCCCAGTGTCTAATAAAATGCAGACACACTCATTGGCACGTGGACTGACCATCTCTTGTGTGCCAGCCACCTACAGTGCTCAGAGCTGTTTACATGTTTTTTAGTTGATCTTGTATTTTACAGATTGAGGAAAAGTGTTACGGTTTGTGCCTAGATGTTCTCCGCCAAAGCCTCATGTGGTCATAGGTGGGGCTTTTCAGAGGTGGCTGGATCTAGAGTGTGTGATGCTGGGATCACGGATGCTTGATTACCACTGACAGGTTTGGTATAATTCTGAGTAGGATTAAGGATGCCCCACCCTGGGTGTGAGTGCTACCTACCTGAAGGGACAGGAAGAAGGTCCCTGCTTATCACTTGTAGCTCGCTCCTTGCTGCTTTCTGCCTGCCCTGCTTTGCCATGGGCTGTTTCTCTTCTGTGAGGCCCCTCTGCCATGTCGCCCTGCCTTGAAGCTCACCAATTATGAAGTGAAACTTCTACAAACTGTGAGTTAAATAAGTCTTTCCTCCTTTAACTTTGGGTGTTGGGTATTTTGTCTCAGCAATAAGAAAGTAACTAAGACATAAAGTAAATATTTGTAGGTGGCCAAGCAAAGACTCAAACCCAGATCTGCCAAACCCAGATGGTTACCTGAGGCTGGTGGTGCCAAGCAGAGGGAGAGAAAAGAGTATTGTTGGTCAAAGACTACAAAGTTCCAGGTAGACAGGAGGAATAAATTTTGAGATTTATTTCACAGTAGGGTGTCTATAGTCAACAATAATGAATTAAACTCCAGTACCACAATAATAATAATAATCTACATATCTCAAACAATGAATTTCAAACGTCTCACCACAAAAATTTTAAGTAAGACAATAGGTATGCTAAGCAGTTGTGCACATATATCAGGATATCACATTGTACCTATAAAAGGTATATAATTTAGATCTTTCATTTAAAATATATTAATTTAAGGCAGAGAAGGAGGTAGGGGAAGAGAAGGAGGAAGTCAAATTAGTCAGGTGATGAAACCAAAAAAGTAATGGGATAATCATGAATGATCTTGGAAGGAAGGGTAACAATTTGAAATTTATTCCAAGAGCAATAGGAAGCCATCAGGTAGCTTTAAAAAGTTAGTATGATCTGACTGCAAAATAATCACTCCAGCTACCACGTAGAAAGTGTACTGCAGCAGGGAAGAGGAGGAGCAGCCTGGGCTAGGTAGCAGTGGTGAGATGTCATCAGAAGCCCAAAGAACTTCACGTGTGTGGAATGTGGAGTTGGAGCGAAACAGAGGAGTCAAGATGACTCCCCAGCTTTCAGCCTGAGCAAGTGCTATGATGAATTGATGTGCATTTATAAAGATGCCCAAAACTAAGCAGAGCAGATTTGGAGCAAGGGCAGTGTGCCGATGAAGGAAATGGATGGGTGTTTTTTGGACACAATAGGGTTTTTATATCTATTAGAGGTTGAAGTGAGTGTGTCAAGTGAGCAATAAATATGAGATGGAGCTCAAGGAAGGGAGCAGAGCAAGGGAAGTAAATATGTACATTGTCAGTGGAGGTGAGCAGGGGTAGACGGTCCTTAGGACCCTGTAGTGTTGATGCCATTTGAGGCTGGCCCTGTGGCGAAAATATGTGAGTGTCCTCTTAAAGACTATCCTTGTGGGAGGAATGTAACAGAGGGCAACACTTTAATCATTCTCTTTCCTAAGGGATTTGTTGAGGAGCTAAGCAGAACTTGACTCACTATTGATCAAAAACACAAAATCATTCTATTGCCTTTTGATTCCCTTATTATCCCTTCCCTTCTCCTTTTAGGTGGTTTCTCCGTTGCTTTCTTAGATTTTGATGTCCCTGAAAGAAAGTATTAGACAAAATCTCAGCTGAAAGAAATATTTGCATCAATCATATCGTTAATTATACTGCTGAACATTTACTAGGAATCGCTTTGTGCTGGGTACACAGTTAAGAGCCACGTCTCCAAACTGTTAGTTCATGATTCACTTAGTCTTAGCAATTTTTCCCTGGAGTTCCTAGACTAAAAGAAATAGCTAGTTTCATTTATTAAGTGTTAGGTCCAAACAACTCGGTAAGTGTTTTTGTCCTAATGACTTATTGGGCATTTGAAAAAAATGATACTTAAATTGAAAGAAAAAAAATTTTAATCTGTTTCTTAAATGACCATGATTATTTACTAATAGACCATATATATCTGTTGGGCACTACCCAGCTTCTCAAACTTTGGAAACAGGTTGGATATGCCACCCTCATGTAATGTTCTGAAATGATTTTTCTATGGTATTTGCTTTTAATTATAGCAACTTCAAAAAACAGCTTTATGAAGATGTTAACTGTTATGGCAATATACACTTGTAATCCCATCCCCAAGGGAGGCTGAGGCAAGAGGATTGCGAGTTCAAGGCTAGCCTGGGCCCCTCACCAAGACCCTATCTCAAAAGAAAAAATAAAAAGAACTGGGGTTGTAACTCAGTGGTAGAGCACACCTGGGTTCAATCACTGTACCAAAGAAAGGAAGAAGGAAAGAAAGAAAGAGAAAGAAAGAAAGAAAGAAAGAAAGAAAGAAAGAAAGAAAGAAAGAAGAAAGAAAGAATATAGAAAGAGAAAGAAGGAATTTTATCCAAAGTGTAGTTTTTTTTGAGGAATATAGGTCAATCTAATGTTGAAATTTAAATGATCCTGAACTAATATTGCTGTTTCCCTTGAAATTTCAAACTATCCCACAGTACCTTTATAAATACACTTGAGTGTCTCAGCCCATAGCAGACCAAGAACATATTTTCTTTTTTAATCTTATATTTGTTGTGTTTATTCTCTAAGTAATTGTTCATCAGCTACTACAGAGTATGTTTGATAAATCCTAAAGCACAAAAATAAGCCAAATGAATCCCATCAATGTAGAAAAAGATATGTTGTTACATATCTGTAAATACAGTGGGCATACTATACTGCTGTAAAATGGACATCACTAAAGTATAAGGACATTTAAAGGAGAAGGTTGTATGAAATCAAATGTTTGGCTAAATCACAGATTATTCACAATATAATTCCTTCAGAATTTTTCTGTTACCTTCCATTACAGACTTTGAAGTTAAAAAAGAGATTTTATTGTTGTTCTAAAAACCAAAATGTTTGTTAATTGCACTCATATATCCTCCTACCTAGATGTGTTAGGATATGTTTTCCCTTTTTTTGCTATTTATTTGGATTTTTGTTTAGGGTTGTGTATTAATTGATGTTCTGCAGAGAAACAAAACCAATAAAGGATGGATGGATGGATGGATGGATGGATGGACGGCTGGATGGACAGGTGGAAAGACACATAAGGATTGATTATAGGAATTGGCTTGTGAAATTATGGGAGTTGAGGATTCCCGTGATACGGCAAGCAAGCTGAAGAGCTAGGGAAGTTTAGTAGCACAGATTAGTCCAAACCTGTAGGCCTGAGAACTGGGGGGCCAGTGATACAACTCTCAGTGTGTGGCTGAAGGCCTGAAAAGTTGGGAAGGCCACTGGTGTAAATCTCAGAGTCGGAAAGCCTGAGAGGCTGGGGTTCTCGTATCCAAAGGCGAGAGAACAAGGGTGCCCAGTTCCAAATGAGACAGTGAATTCTCCTTCCTCTGACTTTGTTCTAGCTGGGCCCACAGCAGACTGAATGGTGCCCACCTACGCTGGCTAAGGACAGATCTGTCTTAGTCCACTGATTGAGATGTCAGTCTCTTCCAGAAACAGCCCCATAGACAGAACCAGAAATGCTTTGCCAGCTATATGAATGTCCTTAGCCCAATCAAATGAACACCTAAAAGTAACCATCCTACATCCTTACAATTTTTATTAATTTTATTTTGCCACATGTCTATCATTAAAGCTTCTTTGAGTCACTAATTTCAAGATAATTTCATAAATTTATTAGTTATTCAATTTATGTTCCTATTTAATGTGGGGTAGTTTAAGTGAAATTGGCTTAAGGGTTTTCTGTTTTATTTAAATCATGATCTAGTCCGGTGGGAAGTCATTTGCTCATAAAATGGGTAGAGCAAGTATGTCTTCTAGACGATTTTCGCTACCCATGAGCCTCCCTGTAGTATCTGGAAGTTTATTATTGTTAGGGGAAGCCTTAGAGCTGGCGATCTGTTTTTCCTAGAACAAGAATATTTGGTCAGTTATTTTCTTCTCAGACCCTAAAGTTATGAAACTGATTTCCTTGCCTCCCTGGGCTGAGTTTTTGCCATTATGGTATTTAATGGTGAGTGAACCATTAACTTTTGGTAAATTTCATTATTATGTTTCTCTGTTCATATATGAGTCTCATCTGTCAAATTAAATTTTCCATCCGGCACCAGTGTCCAAGGTAGATTTATGGAGAGCAAATGGGAATTTATGCTTCTGAGCCTCTCACATTCACAGGCCCCATGGATGCTAGGAGATGCTGGGAATAGTGTTGTAAGTGGGGAAGGGAAACCAGGTCAGCACTAAGGAACATTTCTAGATAAGCATCTCTAAAGAGATATCAAAAGAAAGAGATCTGAGTCTCCAAGCCTCTGGTAATTTATTATGGATTTCTTTAAATACAAAGTAAATGTCTTTCTATACCTAAATTTGAATTTGTAATTGTGTATCCTTTTCTTTAAAGGGGCCCTAAGAGCTATCTAAGATTCCAAACCCGTGAAGCCTAGATCTGCCCTGATCAGCATCTTTTAATCTGGATGACTGTTTCTAAAGTCAAACTTCATTTTTTTTTTTTTTTAGATAATTTTTGAAGCCACTCGGGGAGTGTCAATAAGAAGTGATATTGCCATTGATGATGTTAAATTTCAGGCAGGACCCTGTGCAGGTAAATATTTTCTCTAGTTAAATATGCTTGATTGAAAAATATTTTTCCATGTAACTTCAGATTATAGAAATGTAAAAAAAAATTTTAAGGGGGTGCTGGGGATCAAACTCAGGGCCTTGCACTTGCTAGGCAAATGCTCTACCACTGAGCTAAATCCCCAACTCCCCAGAAATGTAAATTAAATGCTTTTTCTATAATAAAAATAGAAAACACTTTATTGTCTGTCTTTTTCCTAACAGAGACGGAAGATACAACTCAGCAATCATCAGGATATTCTGAGGATTTAAATGAAATTGAGTATTAAGAAGTGATCTAAATTGGATTAACTAAACAAAAGCTATACCTCTCTTCAATCAAAATGAAAACAAACGCATACTGGACAGTCTTAACCATTTCATAAGTTATAAAATGATTTCACATCACCCTTTTTCATTACTTTTGCAGAAAATACTGACTCAGGGCTTTTTGTCATTGTGTTTTTTTTTTCTTTTTTGCATTTGACAACTGTTACTAGAAGTACAGGCTGATGGTTTTGCATAGATTATTCATCTTAATTTTGGTACCACTTGAAAATATAAATGCACTATATTGTAGTCATTTTAAAGTACACAAATAAAGGGCACAATCAAAATGAATGTGCTCACTTTAATCTGCATTCAGTGAATGTATTGGGAGAAAAATAGGTTTTGTGGGTTTCTTTTGAATTTCAAGTATTATAAATATTTTTAAAATAAACAATGTGGAGTGTCAGTAATGTCTGAGGAATGAATGCAGTTTTCATAATAACTAGTCTGGAAAAATAATGTCTTATTTTCTATGTTTTATTCATAGAAATGGAGTATTAATTTTTAATATTTTCACCATATGTGATAACAAAGGCTCTTTCATGCAGTCCCAGGGTAAGTCAGTATTAATTAATGCTGTATTACAAAGCAATGCTGCCTTCTTCATTCTCCCTTTGAACTACCTTTGAAGTCACTATGAGCACATGGATAGAAATTGCACTCTTGTTTATAAAGCAAGCTTGAAAATGTTTGTATACACATACCCAATTTTTTTTATAAACTTGCTATCAGTTTGACTGATCTTTACAATAAAGGTTTTTAATGATATGAATTCAACCAGATATGCTAAACTACTGCTTTTTATTTAGGTTTTAGAAAAGTGTATATATTTATATATATTTGCATATCCACAGTCATTGTGAAATTATAAGATTACCTAATAAAAGATAATTTGAAAGTCTTTTCAGTAGCAGTTAACCCATTTTGCCATTAGTTGTCTTTATCAGAATATTGTCTTTATGTAATTGCAAAAGTCCATTATTTTCACATAGTCGGGTCGTTCCCCCTTCAAGTGTGTTGAAACTCATAGATTAATCTGTTTGGAGCATTATACCTCTCTAAATGCCATATTACTTAGAAAACAAAAAATACTCAACTATATGACAGAAATAACTTGACGTTTGTGGAGAAAAATAAATCTATTTTGTAATAGAACAAAATTGTAGTAGATCCTTTCCACTTACGATGATTAATTACCCACAGCAGGGAAATTCAGAAAGAGAGTTGCACCCTTGAGGAAGAGTTCAAGATGTTGACTCTCTCAACTGCATATTAGGCAGCATAATTCCCTCAACGTATTACATCCATCCAGAGCTTTAGTTATATCTGCTGAATAAAGGGATGAAGATTGTGTCTCCAGGACTAACACATGAATGTGGGTACACAGTAAGGTACAATAAGAGGTGATAAATGGAATCATTCAGTTGTCTTCTTGACAATGACACAAATTCATAGCAATACTCGTAGCTGGCATTTGTTGACTACTTACTATCTCCTGATATTATGGAAAGAGCTTTTCTTGAATTTGCTCATTTAATCCTGACAACAGTTCATGAGGTAGATCCTAGTGATAGTTTCATTTTACAAGTAGGGAAATTAAATCTATCCACGATCAATGGCTGGGGTAGGCTTGACCCTGTGTCTGCTTCATTGCCACACCTGTGTCCTAATCCTTAGGAGGTGACCTCCTGAACCTGCCAGCTCTCCTTTCTGTCCTCTCTCTAGGATCGATTTAAAATCTAGCCAAAGCTTCCAAGTTTCCCTCTTTCGGGAGGATTTATTGGCTATCAAACTTCCTCCAAATTGTTCCAAATGCAGATACTACTTGGGACATCAGCTTTGGCAACTGGGGTGGAGTGCTGAGTTTTATTAACTTAGAGCAGAAAGGAAAGAAGTAATTATCACCAGCTGTTGCTAAGAAACAACCTGCCATTCCATAAGAGAAAAGGGAGGTAAAAAGTGAGCTGATTAACCGACAATTCTGCAGGATTTAATGTTTTTGGTGTTTCTATTCTTCTCCAGATTGCCATTGCCATTCTTTTTAACTATATTTCACCTGGATGAAAATATAGACAGATGTTAAACACGGTTATACTTTTAACAGGTTCAGGAATGCCCAGGGCATACTGGTTAATAGGTACTACTTAGCGACTTAAGCCCAGTGTTTGCATTTATCACATTTCTCAGCAGCACCTAAAAACCCAAGTGCCTCAAATAGAAACTGCGCTCTCATGCAGACTGCTTTCTCTCTTATAATTTTCCGTCTGTGGTGGAGATCATTTATGTACAGAAGGAAGGGAAGGAGAAGGTACTGAGAAAAAAATATACTTCTGATGTAGGATCTGGTTTGATATGAAAGAAGAAAGGGGTCAGAGAAAAATTTCTTGGTAAATCTGTACTTCAGGCATTTTATGGTTATAAAGATGCTTACAGATTAGTGAGAGAAATAGAGATACAAGGGGTTGAAGAGAGAGGAACGGGGGAAAAAAAAGAAGCAAGATATATCATGTACGGGTACAAATCCCCCATGATGAATGTTATCGTTATGTATGTCTAAAATGTACCACTAAAATAAAAAATTTTAAAAAACAGAGATACAAATTAACCAACACAATTTGGAGCACTAAGTCCATTGTGGTCATATGCCCAGGATACTATAGGAAAGCCCAGGAGGGGCCCTGGCCCGGGAGGGGAGAGTCAGTCTGGAGAAAGTGCTGAGACCCAGCAGAGGCCCACTCACCCGGAGGTGGAGCTGCCTTGGTGTTTTCTTCTCACTCTGATGGTGAAGACCTGGACGCCCCGATTTCTCATTCTCATTCAGGGAACATGTTTCTCATAGAATTTAACAAGAACTGCAAAAATAGTTCTCATAATTGGTGATTCTAATGGTCCTGCATTTCAACATGTGGACTACTATAAAGAGTTAATAAAGAATATTAAGCGCGGTTTCTGGATTTAGGCTGTCTCCATTTAAATTCTGGCTGTACTGCTTACAAGCTTTGTGACTCTGACTCTGTCCTAGACTGCAAAATGGGGCAAATATTTCTTAAAGTTGCTGTAAAGATTAAATGACAGTGATACATACAAGCACTTTGAACAGTCTCTACATACGAAACCCATTCTAGTTTATATTATAAGGCTGCAGTGAAATCTCAGGTAAATACTAGTTATTTTTATGTATTCTTCTAAAAAGGAATTGTGAGTTTATAGTGCCATCTTAAGGATAAAGCAACCACATAATCTTGTCATTTCATCATCTTTCTCACTGTTACTAAGCAGTATAAAACTCATTTTAACCAACAGCCGGGCAGTGCCCCTGTAGCCTTGCTTTGTTCTTCCCACTCTGGCCATTATCAGTGGTTCTTCTGCACTGTAGGCCTACCTACCCCTGGCATCCTAAACCTTATCGTCCTAAACCTCACTTCTTGTTTATATAGCCATCTTCTCAAACATAGTCTCTTATTTATATTAGAGAAAATACCTTTGAACTGTAACAAAAGCCAGTACTGTACTCTGTGAAAAAGTAGGTAGATGTTAAAGGGAAGCAAATAAAACTTGAGAGCACAAAAACAAACAAAAACGAAAAACAGTTATTAAAAAATCAGTGTAAAGGGGTTCGGGACTTAACTCAGTGGTTACAGTGCTTGCCTTGCAAGCAGAAGGTCCTGAGTTCGATCCCCGGCACCAAAAAAAAAAAAAAAAAAAAAAAAAAAAAAAAAAAAAAAAAGATATCTAACAGAAGAGAGCTGGTGAACTGGAATATAAGGAATGAACCAAAATCCAGTATGGAGGATAAAGAAATGGGAAATATTAAGAAAAAGAGAGAGTGAATGACAGTCTAAATGTATTAAGAGTTCTAGAAAGAGAGAATGGAGAGGTAATATTCAAAGAGAATATCTGAAACTATTTCAGAATTAATCATAGATAAAGAAAATTAAGATCATGAATCATATGAATAAAAATCAATCTGTACTTAGAAACATCATTATGAAACTACAGAATACCAAAAACAGATTTTAAATGCAACCAGGATGAAAAGACAGATGAACTACAAAAAAAAATTAAGCAAAATCAAATTTATCAGTAATGAAGTACCAAAAGACAAAACTACAACAAATTTAGTTGTAGTTTACAACTAAACTTAGATTAGTTGTATCTGTGATTCTAAAATTGGGTAACACTTTGTTTCATAAAGTAGACGAAGTATTCTGGTGGGCTGAGCAGAAGAGTTTAGCTTTACAGATAAAAAACGGCTGATGAAAACACAAACAGAAAAGAAAAAATAAATTGGTAATTTCTTCTTTCTTTCTTTCTTTTTTTCCAGTACTGGGGATTGAACCCTGTGCTTTCACACTGAGCTACATCCTGAGCCCTTTTTAAACTTTTTATTTTGAAACAGAGTCTCTGTAAATTGCTTAGGCTGGACTCAAACTTGCCATCTTTCCGCCTTGCTGGAAGAGTGTTGGGGTTACAGACATGTGCCACCATGACAGTCAGAATCAGTCATTTCTTTTTCTTTTCTTTTTGAGACAGGATCTCACCATGTAGTTGAGGCTGGCCTTGTACTCTCTACATAACCCAGGCTGGCCTCAAATTCCTGGCTATCCTCCTGCCTCAGCCATCCAAATGCTGGCATTATAGGCGTGCACCATTGTGCCTGGCTGAATTGATCATTTCAGAGTTAATCTCAGCAGGAAGAGGGAAACAACAATTTTTAAAAAATGATCAAATGGTTAACATGAAATTACTTCTGGTTTCTTCTTTCTTTTTTGTGGTAAGAATTAAAGCAGAGAGAATTTCATTATCATTTGGATTAAATTGCCTTATTTGGGAAATTTGGCCATTACCTCTTTCTCCCCTGAATTGTCGGAAGGACAGATAGCTTCATTTTGGTTCGGTGATGTGGAACTTTAGCATGAGTGTCTTCATTTTGATTTTCAGTCTAGTCTCCTGGCACCTACTGCAGAAGTCTAGTCCAAAACAATGATGTACTCTGTTAAAAAGAAGGAAGTAAGGAAATGGTGGAAAAAAGTCTTCAGAATGCTGAGAGAAGGTACAAATCCCCTATGATGAATGTTATCACTGTGTACATCTAAAATGTACCATTAAAATAAATTTAAAAAAAAGAATGCTGAGAGAAATCAGTTGGAAATTTTATTGCTCAAAAGGAGGACAAAATAATGACATCAGAGAAACAAATCGTATTTTCATATATATATTATGGGTATGTATATATATTACTATAAATACATATGATAGTAGTAAAAGTGCCACATATCAAAATTTGTGGGATGTAGCTAAATAGAATATTATCACATTAATTTAAAATAGGAAAATATTGAGCTAAGCGTCCAACTCAAAAAGTTAGGAAAGGAATGGATGAAATCTAAAGGGAATAAAAAGGGAGCGTTGGGGCTGACAACAACACCCCAAAGTGTGGCACTTTGGTATGATGAATTCTTGGAATTAAAGAACATTTGGAAGGCTCAGAGACAAACTTAGAACCCAGTTTCTCTGACCCTCTGTTTTTCTGTGTATATATTACTATACATACACAGTAATCCTTGTCATTTCTCCCCTTACGTTCAGGGAGGGTCTTTCCCTGAAATTCCTTTATTTGCCCTAAAGATAGATCCTCTAAAAGAGAAGTTCAAAGCTTGGCATGGTAGAGTACACCTCTAATCCCAGCACTGGAAAAACTGAGATGAGAGGACTGAAAGTTCGAGATCACCCTGGGCTACAAAGTGAGATCCTGTTTCAAAAATCACCAAGAAACGAAACTGAGTTGTCGTTGAGTCTTCTCATTAACCGGAGAAGGTGAACTCACAGGACAGGAGCTACCACATGCAGACATGCTCCTAGTTGGTAGGTTCTGGGGTAGAGAAGACACACGGAAAAGGTAGTGGGGATGTACACTTACTGACATACACTCTGCAGAGTAAGAGCAGGCCAGGGAACAGGTTCACAGCAGCCACGAGGATAATGGAAGGGAGTCTTTTGTATCAGGAATTGACTTCTCCCTCATGCAAATAAGACGTTTAGGATGGTTGTCCTAGCAGAAACTCACTTGGTCTGAGGCCAAATACAAACCATCCTATCAAAGACTTGCTTGGTTTTGGCCCAAATGTAAGTGAAGAATTGAAAATAGCACTTCTCTGATTGATCCCACACATCTTCTGCACATGTGCTCTGGATTCCATGACTTTGACAGATTATACCCACTTTCTTGACCAGCTTTGCCCAGCCCTAGTCTCCTACCTCATTTCCCGAGAGACATTATCCACATAATTCTTTATGGAATGCTGAGGGACTGGAGGTCTCCAACTTCACATAGCTGCTTCCTGCTGAAGGGAGCTGTAGGCCCTGCCTACTGGGGATTGTGTGCTCTACGACTACCTTGGGATGTTGGGGCTCACCAGCTGGGCTGGAAAGAACCTGTCAGAAGACAATGAGAAAAGAATTGGTATTGTCAAGAACTGTTGAACCGCCTGTTCAATGGAAGAACGCTTGGTAAATTTGTCAGGAGAGTCATGGACTATAATGTGGATCATCATTTGAAACCTCGAATGGATAAACTTTAATATTAGGTTAAGGAGGCAGAGGCCAAATATAAGAAGGAGCTGGTCAGAATATTTCCTGGTCTGTCTTAAAAGGTGGACTAGGACGGATCCAACAATTAGAGACTTTATTTTTCTGTTCTATTATTTGGGAGAAGTTTTCTAAGGAGTTTTATTTCCATGCTTCCTATGGAGAAGAAAGCATGGCAAAGAGGCATATTAGATAAACTGCCATAGCCCTAGCAAGACTATCCACATTATGAATCTAATTAAAGCAGGATTCCCAATATAGGTTCCCATTTAAACTGTGGTGGATATGGGATCATTCATTAGTGACTCTACTTCTCTCCACACGAAGCAATACCAGAGTCTTGCTTTTTTGATGAGGAGCCTCAGATCTTCCAGAGGTTCACAGGAGCAGCTTTCTTCTTTCGGTTGGTTCTTTTCCTCAGACAGTTCAGGTGAGGCTGACTTTATCCTATAATGCTGAACCCAGCTATCTGTCTCTGCCAGATTTGTGCTAACTTTGGCAGCACTTGTTCTGTCTCTGCCACATTTACTGCAATGGGTGTGGCAAGAATCGCCGAAAGGGATGCTCTTGTTCCGGTTTTAACTGGTGTACAGAGTCCCTTATTTCCAAATTTTAATAAGCATGTGGTCTCCAGAGCCAACACTAAGTGGTCCCCTGGAGTTGGCAGGACTTTGTGTCCATATGGTTGGACAGCTCATTGTACTTAACCCAGATTAATAAGATACTGTAAGAGTCTTGGGGTGGCTGGCGCCCTGCCGTATCAGAAAGTAGAAAAAGGCCTCCCACATAGCATCTCAAATGGATTCATATTTAGGCTGTTTTTGGGGGTGTTTCAAATCTTCATGAGAACTAATGGCAATAATCAGAGCCAAGACAGAGTAATTTCTTGGCAAAATTTTGCCAGAGTTCACTTTAGAGTCTGGTTGTTTCTTTCAGCCTTTCTGAAGGACTGAGGTCTCCATGCAGAATGGACATGTTCCTTTATTCCTGAAGCCTTTGCCAGAATTGGAGAACTACCCCCAGTTTGACTAGTAAATCTTTTCTTAGTAAGGGAGTAGGACACTCTAGAACAATTAGAAACTCATAGCTAAGCATTTGACTTTCAAATTGATGTGTACGAGCAGGAGCAAGCTGGGCATGGTTGTACATGCTTGTAATCCCACCACTTGGAAGGCTGAGGCAGGAGGATTGCTTCAAGTTCCAGGCCAGCCTGGAGCTAAATAGTGAGTTCAAACCCAGCCCAAACTACATAGTGAGACCCTGTCTCAAAAAAAAAAAAAAAAAAAAAAGAGAGAGAGAGTAGGAGTAAAGAAGCTCTGACTAGGGCTCATTATGGCTACAGATCTAGAGGAGGGTTTTTCCAGAGAAAGAAATTAAAACAGAGTAAGCCACCCCTGTATCTAAAAGGACTTGAATTTGTTTGCTTATGACACCCAGGGTCACAGGGATTCTTTGCGGGAGATGGAGATATCCATGAGCAGGGCATTGCAATTTGTCCCAAGCCCCTTCATCAGAGCTGGAGGTAAGAGTTTTGGCTGGCCTAGCCCCTCTTTGGGAGTGGGGACAGTCAGCCCTCCAGTGCTATGAGTCAGGCACACTGGTCACCTGACACACAGAGCAGGGCCCAGGCCATGGCCTACTATATAGTTGCACACCTAGTGTCCAGTTTCCTTCATTTGAAACAAGAACTCTTTCCTTGATGGGCCCTAGAGGACTTTGGGGTGTGCTTCAAGCACTGCCCATTGTGGCAGACTTAATTTGGCCGAACTTCTTCTTGGTTCCTCTCTTTTTCATCCTCCTCCGGATTCTAATGGTTGAACACAGAAAAGCCTATGTCCAGCTTTTCCTCAGGGTCATAGGGATCTGTAGGCCCATCTGAAGCTTTTGCAACTTGCACCACATATCTGGAACTGACTAATGCAGTCTTGTCCCATTACTGCCTGTCCCTCCTTGGAAGGTGGACCTAAGACTGTATACTTATAGAAAACTTCTACAGCACTAGTGGTCTGCGAAAGACCAGCAGCTTTTCCTCTTCACCCTGTGTAATTTCTCTCACCCTTTCATGATTAACAGGTTCCTTATTGCATCTTTTATTCCCATAATGAGAACAGTCACCATTTTAGACCCCTTGTTTCTAAGTCACTCGGAGAGGGTAGGACTGATTTACTCACCAAAGGATTATAAGGAAGAAGTAGAGGAGATCTCCAAGGATGGTTTCTTTCATTAAACAAGTGCGGGAGACCCATATCCCCCTGAGAGACAGATGGGAGTTTGAAGATAGGCTCACCAAGGATATCAGTCTCTTCTTTTGGGGCTCTCTTTAAGTATCAGATCTCTGTGGCCTTTGCAGAGGGATGGTTTCTGATAAAGAGGCATAATGGCCTGCACATAATGGATTTCAGAACACTTTCCTTGCCTTTTCCAGAAAAAGACTTAAGTGAAGAATAACACTGAAATTTACACTAACATTCGGTACCCATTTTTCAGCATTTCCTAGTTCATATTGGGGCCTAATGGTGAGCCTGACAAGATATTTCCCGTGGTGCTTTGTGAGGCCTATGCTTTTTTTTTTTTTTTTGAGACAGGGTATTCCTCTGTATTTCATTTTATAGTTTGTGCCTAGATGTCCCCCAAAGCCTCATGTGGTCATAGGCGGGGCCTTTCAGAGATGGCTGGATCTAGAGTGTGTGATTACTAAATTAGTCCACTGATTGATTTGGCACAGTTCTGCTGGAATCAAGGATGTGATACCAGGATTAAAGGCACTAGGACTAAGGGTGAGAGCACTACCTGCCCTAAGGGTGGATAGCCTGAATGAGACAGAAGGGGCAGAAAGAGGCTTGTCTATCCCTTGCTTGCCTTGCTGCCTTCTGCCAGCTGTGAGGGGTTTCTCCTCTGTGATGACTGTCTGCCTCCCACCCCATCTTGGAGCCAGCCAACTGTGAACTGAAACCTCTATAAACTGTAAGCCAAATAAATCTTTCCCCTTTGACTGTGGGTGTTGGGTACCTCGTCCCAGCAATGAGAGAAAATTAACGAATACAGAAATTGGTACTGGAGAAGTGAGGTCCTTGCTATGACATTGCCTGGTCATGTGGCTTAAGAGTCTTTGGAATTAATTTGGAAAGGTTTTGAGAGACCAGCTGAAGAGGCATGCTCTTCACCTGGAATGCTCTAAACTCATTATATGGGAGACTCTGGTCAGAGCCTGGAAAACCAGAGTAACTAATGGAAATTCTGCCGGTTAGGATGAGGCTCGGGAGGCTACTGTTGAGAAAGACTGCATGGACTGCTGGATCCCAGGCGGTATATGTGTGCTTTGGCAGAAGTTGGTCTGCATTTTGCTTGTGCTTGGAGATACTGCCTGGGTGGCAGAAAAATTTCAGTGGGGACAGCTGCATAGTTACTGTTGAGGGCTTTTGGCCGGATCTATGTTGGAAATCAAGAGCAAGAGCCAGCATGGTAACTTGAAGTGTTTGGGCAGAGGGGAGCTGTGGACTGCAAGAATGAACAGAGGAGAACATGGTTGTGGAGAAGAAACAGGACAATGGAAAAAAATGACTTGAGGCCTTTGACCAGAAGGGAAGAGTGTATTTGTGGTGCAGGAGATCTCTTAATGTTGCTGTGCTCTGTTGTTAAAGTTAATGGAAACCAAAGGAGTTTTAAAATTTGAAGCCATACTTTTTTTTAATGTGGGTGGACTATATCGGTATATTGTACTTTGTAAACAAGTTATTTATTATTTTAGAACAAGCAAGACAGAATGGAGTTGTTGTATAGTTGTATGTATATTTGTAATTTTTGGACACCTGTTTGTAATCAGTTTTGAGAATCCTTTGAATATTTGTTTCTGGTGTGGGAATGAGTACAATAAGAATTGTATTGTTGATGTAAATCTGAATAGACCAAGATATATTAACTCTCTACAAATCTGCCACTGGAGACTGTGGTTTAAAGAAAAGTGTCTGGTTATCAAGTTGACCAAGGTTGGATTGTGGTGGATTTATTGTGGTCAACTTGAGCAGGAACGGCCAGCTAAACTGAGTTGGTGTGGTTCTGGGCGTAGAGGATCCACCTGAGGATTATTGCTGACACAACGTAAAGGAGAACAGGAGCAGAAGATAGTGTTTTAGTTACTTTTCTCTCGTTGTTGGGACAGAATACTCGACACCCAAAGTTAGGGGAAGAAAGGTTTATTAGCTCACAGTCTGCAGAGGTTTCAGTCTATAGTCCGCTAGATCCGAAGCAGGGCGGGCACGTGCAGACGGGCAGCCGGCTGGCCGCAAAGTAAAGTGAGGAAAATGCAAGGAATGTATGCAAATAAGCAATGCAAACAAGCAGCTAGTTAAGCTTCTTCCTGTATCTATTATCTAGGCTACCTGCCCCCAGGGCAGCCCACACTCCCACCCCCCAATCTCAGGCTCACATCCTTGATCCCAGCAGAACAATGCCAAACCGATCAATGG